>WTXH01000145.1:0-91604 GCA_022376555.1 Russula compacta
ATAAATAGGGGACTCATTACGCCTGGTAGAGGCAAGTTGAGTCTCTTGTCTCAATCTTAGCAGTGTTCTACTTCCTTGTGGGTGGCTACTGAGTTGGTGCTCAGCAAGCAGTAACCCGACGTCGACATCGACCTTGCAGGTCGACTTCTTCTCTATCAGTCTTCTAGACCACTGCGAGGTCTAGCTTATCGACTTAGTGTGTCTTTTGTTACTGTCAAACCCTTGGCGGTGACACAGCGTCTGAGGCTGCCAAACAAGCGTGCAAGGACCGGCTCGTGGCAGCAAGAGCTGCAAGAAAGATTCCCATGGTCGGGGTCGAACAACCACAATTGGCCCGACGCTCGGCATGGAGGAAGACAGGATGAGGGCATCCTGTCTAGCGGAGGGGTGGTGTAACTGGCCTGGGGTGATGGTTCAACACCATCGCGCCCCTGTAAGTTGCGGAACCGGCCAAATAGAGGATTCGTACCCTGTTTCATACTCGCACCCCGTTTCATGTGTATCAGCTCGTGATTTCTTGAGTGGCTTGTGCCATTGGTTCTTATTGTTCTGGTTTTAAAAATAGGTAGCACCGCCCTTTCAGGCCCTAAGCCTGCCCTCAAGTACTACGTACTATAAATAGGGGACTCATTACGCCTGGTAGAGGCAAGTTGAGTCTCTTGTCTCAATACTAGCAGTGTTCTACTTCATTGTGGGTGGCTACTGAGTCGGAGCTCAGCAAGCGGTAACCCCAGATCGACATCGACTTGCAGGTCGACTTCCTTTCTATAAGTCTTCTAGGACACTTCGAGTCCTAGCTTATCGACTTAGTGTGTCTATTGTTACTGTCAAACCCTTGGCGGTGACACATGTGGCACACAGAGGATGAAGCACAGGAAACTCAGGAGAGTGAAACAAGCCACAACTCCTCCTAGAGACAATGGAACAGTAGTCACTACTCCTATTGGACAAGGAGACTCAACTTAGAGTCTCATCTCTGCATGTGCACACATACAAATACTACTGTTACATAACAAGGCACTACTGACTATTCTGTGAATCCTGGGAACTTCAGTTAACTGGGCCTAACTCTGGCTGACTGAGCATTACTCCCTGCTGACTGAGATGCTTACTGATGCTGACTGAGGCACTACAAATCACACTGACTATCCTAGGATACTAGCTACTAGGAAAGTCTGAAAGTCCAACCAGTATCTTACCAACCCCAGGCCTAGACTGGTCCACCAGTCCTGGGGGTCAAACGCCTCTCCCAGATGTCATCAGCAGTTCTCTTGCCCTCTCACAAGCCACTCTGTGACACCCAGGCCCAGGCAGACCCAGGAGTGGCAGGTGTGTGTAGGCGCATATGGGTGGGCACATGTGGGTTACAATTATGAACACAAGAAGAAAGAAAGAAAGAAAAAGAAAAGCTCACCTACCAGCACAGGCAGGCACAGCTAAGCATGGAGAGACACAGATGTGGGCACAGGCAGGTAGGTGGGCATGCACAAGTGCAGGCAGGTGTGGCTGGGCGAGAGGCAGGCAGGCATGGGTGGGAAAGCATCAGCATGCACAGAGGGGCGCACACGAGTGGGTGCAGGGAGGGCGGAGGCACAGGCAGGCAGAGGCACGGGCAGGCACATGTGGGTTACAATCATGAACACAAGGAGAAGGAAAAAAAAGGAAGACTCACCTACTGGCACAGGCAGGCAGGCACAGGCACAGGCAGGTAGGTGGGCATGCACAAATCCAGGCAGGTGTGGCTGGGCAAGAGTGGGCACAGCCATGCAGGTCACCTTGTTGTGTGTTGAACAGAAATAAACAGTATTTCTGACTAGGTGAGATGGGACAACAGCAACTCACTGAGCCAAGCCAAGCCAAGCTGAGCTGTTTGTGAGCCAACTTCAGCCACTTCAGCCACTTGGAAGCCCAATTTGGGTGTCCATCAAAAGTCAACCAAGTTCAACTTCAACTTTTCAATGATTTTAACATTTCAACCCTGACACCCACACATACGCCACACACCCTCCCTGGTTGCTTCATGGCTGCCTCATCATCTGTGTTGGATGCAGGTCACTTAGCAGCTCCCTAGGGACTCACTGCATGGCACCATATGTGGTAGCCTCCTACTCCCCACCTGTGCCTTTGGTAAGTCCTTTTATTTTTCTTTATGCTTGAACTTCTCTTCACCTGCCCCATCTCTGGTCTCTCACCCAGTGTCTCCCTCACCTGTCCAGGATTGAAAGGTATGCGGTTCTTTGCACTTATGGTTGTTTCTCTGTTGTTCACATTCTCGTTCCCACTTGCCTACTCACACTTCTGCCTGCTGTCACTCACCCCACACCTGCCTACCCCCACTTTTCCACATGCCTGCTTGCCTCCACCTGCTGTATGCACCCATCCACACCCACCTCCACCTTACCTGCCTTGCCTCTGACCTCTCACCTAGTGCCTCCCTTGCCTTCAGGATTGAAGAGTGTGCATCCAAAAGACCAAAGAATGAACTCAGCAACAGGAATATAGTTCAGTGTGTGAGTATAACCTTCTTTTTTTCTTTTTTCTTATGCCTTTTTCTCTGTTGTTTGCATTCACACCTCACCCACCCATGCCTCTGCCTGCTGTCACCCATGTGAATTTGGTTACCCCCACTTTCCCACCATGCCCTCTCACCTCCTCCTGCCCATATGCACCCACCTCTGCCTGCTCTGCCTCTGCCTGCACAGGCACATGTGCCTTCACCTGCACACTTGCCCCATACACCTGCCCCCATGCACTGTTATGCCTGCCCCTGCTTGCATGCATGGTCTATTTACCACTTGTACCTACTTTTAATCAGATTTTGTGATCAGAACCAAGGTGTAAAAGCACAAAGGCGTGAATGAAAGTCCTTAAAAGCAGTAAAAGTACATGTAAAAAGCATAAAAGTGTGTCTAAAAGCCAGTAAAAGCAGTAAAAGTATGCATAAAAAGCATAAAAGCATGTATAAAAGCCAGGAAAAGCAGTAAAAGTACACATAAAAAGCATAGAAGTGTGTATAAAAGCCGGCAAAAGCAGTAAAAGTACGCATAAAAGCAGAGAGATCTACTTTTACGTGCTTTTAAGTGATTCTGAAATTGCGTAAAAAGCGTGTAAAAGCACCCAAAAGCAGCCAAAAGCATGACTAAAAGTGCGAAAAGTAAAGTATGAATTTACTGATGGACTATTTCCATTTCTTCTAGCATAAGAAGGAGATCAGGGATAACAGACTCGCCATGATTCGGCTGCAGGGTGCATGCGATGGCGAATACTTCTTTGAGTTCTACCCTGAGCACCTTGACACTGCGGAAATATCGAAGGAAACTGGGCAACTTAAATTCATAGTCCCATATTTCGTACGAGTCATCGATGAAGACCATGAGGAGTTCCTTCACTGTGGCGAGCTTGGCAGAAAGCGCGGCACTCATCTGCCTTGTCAAATTTGGGGATAATGGCGAGCAAACTCCCAAAGACGGAGCGGGTTGGTTGACGGATTCGGAATGGGTCAACAAGGAGATGCGGAAGTAGTCATCCTCAGAGATCACCTGAACTGTTTTTCCACACTATCAGGAAACCGGGGAAGGTGAAAAATGGGGGAGCATGGAGACATCGAGCACGATTTAGACATAATCCAGAGATCAGTGCATGTACATAGCCTATATATATACTGTGTCATTTGGTTCCGCGTTTGATGATTCAGTTCAGGTTTCAGATTAGATCAGATCAAGTGCCTGTGGAGCTTGTCCCTTTCACGCATGCCAGCGTGTCGTGAGCGATGGTATCTATATATATAGTTATGGGTCCACATATTTGATTTTCCACCCATCATGACTTTGAATTTGTCCTCCATATAGTCATAGTCATACACTTACCCTTGCGAGTAAAAACTACGATTACCGAGGGAGATTGAACAGGTGCCATCGATCACGTTCAGCACAGAAACCAGGACCTAGTATCCTAATAACAACGAGCCATGACTTGAAACAACACGCCGGAATTACCAGGACACGCGAAGATTCAATTTGGAAAACGGTGCCCACAGCACTCAGACATCTTCACAGGGCGACCCGCTGCTTGACGTGCGGCGAGGAATGGTCGGAAGGGTCTCATCCCCGCTTCGGAGAAGATCAAAGGTTGGTTTGGAAGGGGTTCGCGCGAAAACACGGGCCACACCTTGCACGTGGAACTTCATCGTCCCACATTTCGTACAAGTCCGAGTCACCGAAGACCATGAGGAGCTCCTCCACAGTGGTGAGCCTGGCGGAAAGCGCGGCACCTGTTTGCCATATCGAATTCGAGGAACAATGCGAGCAAAACATGAAGGACGAAGTGGGGTGGTCGATGGTTTAGGAATAGGTCAACAAGCAGATGCGGAAACAGTTCTCTTTAGAGATCATCTGAACCAACTGATACCGTTTTTTACATCATCAAGAAACCGGGGGAGGTGCCAAATGGGGGGCATGGAGCCATCATGGAGCACGATTTTAAGATCCTCAAGGTATGGGGCCGTAAATCCAGCCACGACAGCGCTCACAAATGAGCTATGACCTAGATAATGAAAAGATGTTAATTTTGAGAGTAGAAGAATATCCCTAGTATTCGTGGGGGGCATTCGAGGGTCGACAGAACTGGGTATTTCCGGTATACCAATGTGCAGCTGAAGGTGGCATAGGCGAGGCATACCCCACATATGGGGCATGGGCGAGAAGCGATGCGGTTGAAAATGAGGTGTAGATTCTCGAACTCAAACAGAGTTCAGTGAGCATAGTCGCAGACGATAATGATGATATCCCAGTGGATGTGAGGAAAATGTAGATCAAATTGAGACGTCAGAGATACGGGGCTGACCCTTCAAGGAATGTAGCAGGAAGTCACCTCGAGGAGTTTATCGAAATCGGGAGCTTTTCCTGAAAAGGTGATCCCACGCACACGATCGCAACGCTTGAGTGAGGCAAGCATGGGACCAATCTCTTTGGCTTGGATGGGTGGGGATGTGTCTGGATTCAGGCTGTCGTGGTCGATGGCAATCGGCAACGATGAGAGATTAGGTGAGAAGATCGTGTTTATATCGCCCGGGTTGTTGGTGGGCACGACAAGGCAAAGATCTAAACGGGTGGATGACGCCAAGACAATACGGCGCCATTTTCTGCACACATGTATGAGTTTGAACTATTTAGGTCTCCTGTGCCAGAGCGACTGATCATTGGTGAAGTGTTTTCGATAAGAGTCGAATATCTCCACGCGCGTCTCATCAGGGATTTTATTTATAGTCAGTTTTGGCGACTGTTCCGAGTCTCTGCTAGATTGACTTGTGAATATTAGTATGGACGTAATGGGGAGTCGTTACTACAACATACTAATGCTCAAGGTTAGCCGTGGCGATGCGATGGACGATGGACAGAGCAAGATAGGGTTAGGCTCCAGTGGTTACATTTGTCATCCTGAGATGACTTAATCCGTCCGTGTCCCAGCGCTAGCCAGTGCTATCAATCGACAAATTCATGCAGTGCCAGTGATTTTCGAAGTCTCGCAAATTCTCAGCTGTGTGATGGTCGTTTGAACATTCAAACAACCCAAGAGCAAAGTCCTATGCCATATACACATCCCGAATGCCAGATCGCATTGCCAGCAGTGTGTTCAAGTGAGCAAAAGGGTCGTAGAACGGACTAGTAGTCCGTTCTACGACCCGGTGTCTATCTCTCCCGTGCCTCCCCTTCTTGGTAGATTCCTTCCTGCTCTTCCTTGGCGCAAAGGTCAGAAATACTTGTTTCCTATTCCTTATGAAGGCCCTATTTAACTTTATGGGCTAGATTTTGATCGCGTGCAAGCTGTGACCGCATAACTAGATGTCTCTTATGTCCATGATTCACTACTCTTTCCATGCTCACAAAAACTCCATAGAACGATGTTTATCAATGCCACATGCAACTCCCTTCAGTCACTACTGTAGCAAGGCTAGTTGCTGCGAGTGTAGTAGCTGCCCTAGATGTAATGGGAAATGGGACAGGAAGCTTGGTCATAAACGTGAACAAGGAAAAGAAAGACACCCCGTGGATATCGGATCCACGGCCGTAAGTGTCGAGACGGACGAGACGGACGAGACGAGACGAGAGGTTCTTAAATATTAAAGAGTGGTATCAAGGTACGCAAAGGTCGCCGTACAGTAAGAATGGAGAGACAGGCTAGGGACTATATGGGCAAATGAGGGGGCGCTCCGGTGCACTGATCCACTCCGATCCATGCATAGATCCGAGGGACTCCTTACACTGCCACTGTCTACGACATCCGCAGCGACGACAAGAAATCTTATCGTTAGCGCCTTCCGCCCATGACAATCCTTCTGTCGGCGGTCCTGGGACGACCGCAGTCACAATTTGATGGGTTCGCATTGAAGGCCGATGCCTGCATCCAGTATCGATGTCAGCAAAACAGAAGCCATTAGAATCCAGAAGAAACAGACCCTGGTCGACTTTCTTGCAGCAGAGCGGATGGGTATTGCTGTGTCGACATATTAGTGCCTTGTGCTGCGGACGCAAAAGGAAGTCCTACCATTGATTGTCGACGACGGATGTGCAAGTCAGCCCGACGTATGTGGTCAGTGGGAGCGAGCCAAGTTGGCTGCTGGCGGCAGAACCAGCATCTGTGCCAGTGGTGAAGACATCGCAGCATACTATTGATCCTCCGTCGCACGAGTTTACGGTGGTCGGATTCGGCGGCGCGGCATAACCACCATTATTCCCATCCCCGTTATTCCCACTCCCGTGGGCTGCGCCAGCAGCGCTGCTCACCGCAGCGTGACCACCATTATTCCCACTCCCGTTATTCCCACTCCCTTGGACTGGGGGGCAGCAGCGACGCTGCTCACCGCGGTGAAGGCCGCGAAAATGAAGACGAGGGACTTGGAGACCATCATTGTGAGGGCTGGGTAGAGACTGTGGTAATCCTGAAGCTGCGGTTTAGAATGGGGAACAACAGGGCAATGAGCTGCCCTTCTTATAGTTTTTCCTGTGCAACAGGTTGACCAATGATAGCACAGGACTCTTCAATCGCTATCGCCCATGTAGAGGCATCGTGCCGCGCCACAGGCCCCTCAGAGCGAAGGACTTCCAAAGTGTTACCTCATGAGAACGACGTGAGCTTCTATTCGATGTGCGAAGATAGAACTCAAATTAGGCGTCACCTGAGCGCAGTCAATCCTATTTTTGGGCTCTGACATGCGACCGCCGGAATGCGCAGCGAGTTACGTGCCGGTAATGCAGAATGATAGATTTCAAGAGGTCACATCGGGGAAATTTAAAGAAGAATATTGCATTTTTCTTCGGGCCCTCGCTACCTGCATGTTATCAACCGAGCTGTAGTAATTGGTTTTGCCTAAAGCTCATCCAGTGTGTCCGAGCACTAGGGAATGTGACCATGCTTCCAGTAATGCCATCTAGCATAATGAAGTACTAAGCGAGATATTGCGAGTGTCCCCAGGATCCAAGCTTGAGTCATTGGGAATCTCGCAGCACTAATCATAATGCATAATGGCTAGAGAGCTCACGAATGTGGGCATGTCCCGTTTTCACCCACAAGAGGGTACAGGGTACCCACTTTAGATTTTGCGCTGACACTACTAGTCCTAAGTTATGATGAATAGACTCATTTCGTAAGGATGCCCGTGCAAGTGCCTCCTAGAGTGCGACTCAGATCTCAAGCTGATTTGATGAGTCCGCAGAGACGGTATTTATAGTAGTCATTTTGGGAAGAATCTAACCAGAGTGTAGAGTGCCCAGTGTTGAACCATTTGAGCGACGTACTCATTACGACTCCCTTCGAGATCCCTCACGACTCGTGCGTCAGGCCACCAGCGTTGACATGAACATTCTGACCTGGACCGTGTCAAAATAACAAGATTCGAAAGTGCAGTTATCTCGAGCCGAAGCTTGCGTAACCTAGACCGTAGTTCACACATTGGAGGCGACGGTCTTGAAGGCGATCGAGAGGGGAGCGTAGCAGCTGCCACGCGCCAGCACATACCATTACTCTTGAGGGGAAAAGTTGGGTATGGCGGCAGATGTGGCGCTGGAACGAGACTCATTCCGTTACCAAAGCAGAATCCTTTTTTCCCTAAGAGCGTAAGTAGGTGCAAGGCTGCGATTTTGGGTTGGGTATCTCTAGCTCCGGCTGGATAAATTCAAAAAAGGAAAGTGGTGTCCCATCTCGACACGAATTGGAAAGTTCCCCAGAGGGATGGAGGCAGTGGCCCTCAAGTTGAATTGCTAGCCAGTCCAAGCTATTACATTAGTCTCCGCTCATGCCAGTAGACGGCGTCTCCACTTCATATATCAGTTAATATGCAGAGTCCCAGGCCCAAGGGAAAACGAGAGTGCGCAGGAGGCGGCAAGCAAGTTGAGACCTCCGACACGTGCCAGGGCTGCTCCTCACGTGTTCTACTTTTTCAACGTCCGCTAAAGCCGCAGCTGTTTTTCGCACACGGTGAACAAATGATGTGAGATGTGTAATCGACTAATAATTAATAAAATGCAGTTATACATGGGTTGAAATTATATTACAAAAAGCCATTGTAAGTGTTATGACATCCTGACCCTTTATTATAATAATTATAATCTTATTGAATTTCCCAATTTTGCGACATATAACGAGTACCCGCGGACTTCCAGTTCCAGTTCAGTAACTCTGTAACAAGCTACGACTTTTTGTTCGTTTCTGTATACGAACGAACAATGAACTGATCGGGAACCCGAGTCGCCACATGTAATATGACAGCGGTGAACGAGCCTCGGATCCGAACCACTTTGCCAAACCATAACCGCCGTAGACCCTAGACCGTCTCAGTGAATGTGAGACCTTGAAAGTTGCGCTACAGGCGTTCAACATGCTGCGGTTGCATTTCGACTGTGCAAGTGCAACTCCGACACCATCACTGTGGTGAAATTTAGGATCCTCCGATGGGGCCGGACATGAGGGGGTTCAGCAAGGTGCAGCCCCTTCATTGGAGAGGCAACAGCTCGGCCAGTGTGTGAGCATCACGCTCTTTTCACATTCCCTGTGTTTTTCCGCTTTGCAGTAACATTTCCACTTTTTTTCTTAGAGATTTTCTGCACTTCTCACACCAGAGGGCTGTGCTGCATCTGTGTGTAATGGCACCGTCGCGCTAATTGTTTAGTACTACGTACTAGAGCAAGCGACTGCGCAGGCCGCTCCGACAGATTGGCCAGTGTGCGGTGCACATTGTGCGACCCTCCATATTATTCCCTCCATCCTTTGAACTCGTTTCACTACCTTGACGATGCATGCGAGCATCGCAGCGCCACACATTTCTCTGTGACGAAGAAATTCATGACGCTGCGATCTGGACATTCTAGCGAAGCTTGTAAGATGGTCTCAAACTCTGTTTTCACTAGAGTATCTGGATTCCCCTAATGCGGTGGGCTACTCGCAGCAATGATCTCGACGCACCTCCGTCGTTCGCTCCCGCGTGCGAACTTCAAGTCTCCAATAAGTTCCCTCTCTCTCGCACCTCCCTCTCGGTTGTCTCGTCTTACTGTTTTTGGCTCCGCGCAGCGCCACTCGCCACGTTCTCATCGCGCTACACCGCACCGGATATCGTCGTTACAACAGCGATAGGTGGAATGCCTTAATGGTCACCGGTCACTTTTGGTTGTCATCTTTATCTGGCGTCGGCGCATAGTGGTGGAGACAGCAGCTCGAAGCTCCCGAGGCTATCGAAGGGGCCCAGACCCTGTTGGCATCGCCGTCCCACTTGGCGGAGTCAGGGTGTCGGTGTCATTTGTATTCGATCTGCCACGTGCTCTGGTTGCCTAGTCAACTCGTCGTATTCACCGGATTTTAGTGCTGGTTCTTCAAAATAAAGCCTTGCTTTTGTTTACACTCCGCGGCGTCGCTGCTGCGGCTGCGGAACAGATTGCTATCCCCCAAGTAGGTGTGAAGCGCATCTTGCGTCGATATTCGATAGTTGAGAGGTGAATGGGGCGGCCAGAACTTGATGGAGAATAGAGGCGACGTGATTTGTCCTTCTGTAACAGCCACATCATACACATATACTTGCGAGCACAGTACGATCCTTAGGGGAGATCGAACCACGACTGCTGCAATCGATCACGTTTGACACGGCGCCCATCAGGGCCTATTATTCTGAATATGAAACCATGACTTGGGAACACGGCCTCCTGTCAGGATTGATAGAACAGGTCCTGAAGATTCGGTGCTGGAAACGCTGCTCGCAGGCGCCCGGAAATATTTACAGGGTGACCCGCTTCTTGACGCGCAGTGAGGCTTAGTGAGGAATAGCCGGAAGGCTGCCATTGACGCGTTGGTGAAGATCAAAGGTTGGCTCTGGAAGGGATTTTGTGGAAGCATTGGGCCCCACCTCACAAGTATTTCGATTTCTTCTAGCATGAGAAGGAGATCAAGGATAACAGACTCGCCATGATTCGGCTGCAGGGTGCGTGCGATGGCGAATACTTCTTTGAGTTCTACCCTGAGCACCTTGACACTGCGGAAATATCGAAGGAAGCTGGGCAATTTAAATTCCTAGTCCCATATCTCGTACGAGTCATCGATGAAGACGATGAGGAGTTCCTTCACTGTGGCGAGCTTGGCAGAAAGTGCGGCACTCATCTGCCTTGTCGAATTTGGGGATAATGGCGAGCAAACTCCCAAAGACGGAGCGGGTTGGTTGACGGATTCGGAATGGGTCAACAAGGAGATGCGGAAGTAGTCATCCTCAGAGATTACCTGAACAGAGTGATACTGTTTTTCCACACTGTCAAGAAACCGGGGAAGGTGCAAAATGGGGAGCATGGAGACATCGAGCACGATTTGGACATCCTCGAGGTATGGGGCCGTAAATCCAGCCACGAGAGGGCGCTCAAGAATGAGCCATGACCCAGATAATGGAAAGATGTTAGTTTTTGAGAGTAAAAAATCCCCGGGATTCGTAGGGGGCATTTGGGGATTGACAAAACTGGGTATTCCCGCGAGTGGGAGCTGCGCGAACTCAAAAGAGAACGAACTGCAACTACGCTGTGTGACCCGATTAGCTTCCCCTTCTTAGATTCCTCCCCTTTACCCTCAACCAGTGGGCATCCCGCTCACTTGCGCATGAAAGACAGGGCCTTCATGTGGAGGTTGGCATCCGCACCAAAGCAGGAACTAGTATTAATGGCCCGCGGAGCGCTCGCGGTCTCTGATTACTTTCCAAACTAAGGAGATGATATCCCGTCGAGCGCCCCAGAACACCGTGTTATCAGTCTACTAGGCCATCGACTATCAATGGCAAGTATCGAGGGATCACACAACCCCGACCGAAAAGAGAACTGCGTTCAGTCACCGCACGCGTTCTGTTCCTGGCTCGCACACTCTTACTAGAATCATCAGTAGATTCGCCACTTTTCTAGCTTTAAATCATTGTTTTTTGTGCTTTAGGTACTTTTTTGGCCTTTTCGTCTGTCACTTAAAAATAGCTAAAAGTATATCTCTATTCTTTTGGGGCTTTTTAAGCGTCCTTTTACACCCCTTTTCGTCTGTCACTGAACTCATTTAAAAGCAACTAAAAGTAAATCGCTCTACTTTGAGCAACTTTTATTTACGCTTTTACGCCTCAGGTAAGATTACCTGGTATACCGTTAAACACAGCACCTGGTCTGATTAAAAGCACATAAAAGAATTGGGCGGAGGCAGGCAGACACAGGCAGACGAGGGCAGAGGCAGGCAAACGCAGGCAAACGCAAACAAACGTCGGCAGAGGCAGGCAAATGCGAGCAGGGGCAGACAGACGTGGGCAGGTGTGGCTAGGCTCAGGGCAGAGACAGGCAAACGCAGGTATGGGTAGGTGAGAGCGGGTGCGGGCAGATACTGGACTCAGTTATGCAGACGATTTCTTCTTGTCTGGTTTCGAGGCGGTGGAGCTCAGGGTGGAGCTCGAGCTCAAGCTGGTGTTCGTCGCAGACCCCGGCGTGTTGGCAGAGACCGCTACTTGACCTGAAACAACTGAAAAAGAAAAGCGGATATGAATGAGGGACCCTGCCTTTGGGATGAATGAGTACGTACACTGCCAGAAGGTGGGTAGTTCGTCTCTTGGTATTGTCGTGTCTTGTTGAAGGTAACACCAATGGGGCGGAGCCTAGCGTAAATGAAATCAATCAGCTTCCTGAGGTTAGGAATGCACAGCGCCGAAAAGTTCGTCCTGAGCACTTGTCACTACTTGACTACGTCGACTGCTCCCTATACGGTGCAAAAAAGAACAAAGACCACCAACCAATTCATCAGCTTCCACAGGTGCGTTCATATGTGTATAAACCTACCGTGCCGGCAGATCGGACATGTGCTGGACAATTCGAGGAGCCAGGAGTCGACACACATCTGATTAAAGGCGTGCTTGCCCTCGCACGGTAACATGTGCACATCAATGCCGTCCTCAAAATCGACGATGCAAATCGGGCACGTCTCGCGGCCGATCGACTCTGGCAGCAGATCCGCGTCTGCAGTGGCGGCGGTGGAGGTGAGAGGTCCGGGCCCGCGGGAGATCCACTAGCTCATCATGATGATGGTTCTGGTTGTATTGCAGATCATCTTCGTTCCTTCCGCCAGCGCTCGTTCCTGCTTCCGCCACCTCTGCGGGTTCTGGCTGTGCAGATGACGGGGCATCGCCTCGTATTTCGTGCCCTGATTGCTGACTGTCCTTGTTCCCGAGTGCCTCGAGGTCCTTCGGTGCCGACTCCTACTGCGTTTCCATTTGGCATGACAATTCCCAAACTTGATTAGAGGGAACGTATCGATGATCGTGCGTGTATGCCACGACCTCTGCCGACATCTCCTGCACCAGCAGTGACACGATAACGCTCAGGGTGCTGTATCGCCCAGATCACCTAAGTTTCTTGTGAGTACTGCTCACGGTCTCAAGAAAGCCAGGGTGCCTACGCCGGTGTTCAACTTCTGCGCGAGCATGATGGTCCTGGTGGCGTCGAATGGGCCTCCTCTCTGGGATGGTGAAAAAATAAGCAATGGCACCGCCGATGTCCTAAAGGTACCTAGGTATCTCAAGTCTGGCTCATGAGGTGGACAAACTGAACTCAAGGACACACCTCTATTGGCCTCCCTGCTGATTGCTCTGATAGATCCGCCATAGGTCAGCTACCCGAAGCGTCTCTCCTCTAGCCTGGACGTCGAGGTGACAAGCGGCATCACCACTTCAGGAACCAGCTCCACCTGTGACGTGCATGCGGACAGCATCATATCGTGAAAAATGATCTCCAACTTTGCTGAACTAGCGACTCACTCTAGGGAAGGTCTAGAGAATAGAAAAAGAGGCGAATTGCGTGATAAGTCATACAGTACGATGTTTACCCTTATTGTATGGGGCTGACATAAGGATCACTGCGCTCAGACGCTCAGACCATTGCCCAGTCAACCTCCTCGTTCCTCGTCTCTTGCTCTGTTCATATCGTTGTCGCAGCGCCCTTCCAAAAGGGCTCTCACGTCCCTCCCATTATGACTCCACCTGCACTTTGCATCAGTCTACTAGGTTATTGACTATCCATGGCGAGTATCCAGAGGTCGCCAGCCGTGATTGAGAGGAGAATGTTCGCTTCGTTCAGGCGCGGCACGCGCTCTGTTTCCGGCTCACGCACCCTTACTACTAGTATGGCGTCCCACGAAGGCCTTCCCATCCGAGTGGACGAGCCGTCCCAGCATGATCCAAACAAGATTTACCTGTGATATTGAGAACTCTTCGCACTGCCGCAGTGCTGCACAATAGGAAGCGGGAGCACTGGTGACACAGAGCTATTGTTGATCGTGAGCCCTGAGAGGGTAAGTATAGTACGCGACTAGTCCACTTGCTTGGTTTTTCTGATACCGTTTCAGTCGCCGAAGTTCAGTGCGGCTCTGAAACGCATCGACTCGGTGTGATTCGGCCGGATGAAGAACCCAACATCGCATCCTATCATCGTGATACTAGTACCGGAGCCTCGTTCGTTCAACTTCACATCGAATACCTCCTTTGGGTGTTCATGGGTCCATTTTTTTCTACCAGGCCTATCAAGATGTAGTTGAATGTGACTCGGAAATGAGTTCTCGGCGTATCATGACCTCATGTTCACGATGGAAAGCTCCCGCGGTCGCAGCCGCAGTGTCACACCCGAGGCCACCTTGACTCGAGCTGCTGGTCCCAACGGCCGAAGCGCCCGATCTCCTCCGCCCACACTCACGTCCCCTGTGCTCGCTTCGCTGAAAGCTAATAGTCGCGCCAAGCAAGGTGCCTGTAGGTGTCCACTGTAATTCCTTTGAGAACATGTGTGCTTAACTCTTTACAGGGTGTCGTGGGCCTCCCTCCATAGGCTCTATTGCATCACCTCCAGCTTCCCGTGCACCTACCCTCGGCAGCCGCCCACATTCGGCTAGGGGCTCTGCTTCCTCCACAGGCCAGACCCGACGGTCTCGCATCACCCAGTGCTGGGCAACCAACCTCGTAGTTCGGCACATACGAACGATTCAATTGGAGCGATCAGGTCGATCGCTTCGAAACGGAGCAGGACGAGGACGGTGATGGACCACCTACTCCTTCGACCACCAGCGCTTACTGTTATTTCGGTTCGGACCGATGCAACAAGACCCGTCACCGCCACATTACGTTGGATCCTGAAGGCCCCATCGATGCGGAGCGGGATTATGACAACTATGAAGAATATGCGCCGAAGTTCGACGGCTGCTGCTGTTCGGCGCATATGATGGATCTCTTCGACAGCGCTCCAAGGGCAAGCTCGGTCAGAAATAATACCAGACTGAAAGCGAGGACTACGACGAGGACGACTAGATGCCTCGGAATTACCCAGGAGCGGCCACCGGGGGCGATGGTCACAACCCATGGAATAGATACGATGCCCCGTGATGGGAATCCCCGACGAACATCAACATGAAGGGTGGCGAAAAATGGATATGCCCTCAGCACGGCCCGCTGTGCAACCCGGGGTTTTGCGAGGCGCATGCAGATGTCGAGTTCAAGAGACGCAAGTAGAAGGAGCACAAGGATAGAACAGAGAGGCTAAGGGAATACGACAAGAAAAGTTGAAAGAGAAGAAGCTGAATAAGGGGAGGAAGCTTGCTGAGCTTGAGGGTCGTGAGATCCCCTGTGAAACGCCAACTCATCTCCTTGGAAATGGCCCGAGGAGAGGAAGGAGCAGCGACAGTGGTAGCAACGACAGCGAGGCTAAAGGTGATGATGGCTTACAATAGCATTGGGAAGGCTACACACCTGACCTGACCACACTCCCTGCAGATTCCCACCTTTGCAAAGGCAGCCCTGACCCCCCCCCCCCTCCCCCGCCAGCGCCAGTAAGCCCAGGCTCAGGAGGCAGGGTGGAACACGAGCTATTCTTGGATGAGGAAGGTGATATGCAACCCAAAGTAAACCTCGCGCGCCGCGCCAAGTCCATCATCGACACAGAAGGCGACGACGACGAGGAAGGATTGGGAGAAGGAGATGACGCGCGCAGCAGCGTATCGAGCGCATGGACTACCCGCAGCAGGACTCGAACCAACGACACCAACGTGTCTCAGAGCATCCCTGCCAGTGGCACAGGCTGCCAGCACCCACAGAAACTGCGCCGTGCGGCAGAGCAACAGTTCTGATCGCCACATCCTCCATACTGGGTGATGGGCCCACTCGGGGCGTCAACGTACTCGCTGGTGCTGAGGCATCACCTACGGTTGAGCAGCCCTAGCCGGCGTGGGATATGCGTAGCACGGCGGGCACTCACACAACGGCCTCATCGACTCGCAAGGATTGGCTCACCCACGCATGGGATGACGTGGTCGCGGGCGGTGCTCAACCACAATCACCTCCGCTTGGACAGCGCCAGCCCGCATGGGACGCGCGCAGTGCCGCAGGTGCTCACACCAAGGCCTTATCGGCATGCAACAACCAGCGACCGGATCGGGGTGACCTTGTCAGCGTCACGGGCGGTGCACAACAATCACCCCCACCTGGACCAGGACAGCGCCCGCCTTTGTGGGACAGGCGAGCTCCGCGACCTCATCTGCTACGCGCAGCAGCAGCGAGCAGTCCACTCCCGGTAGGAGTGGGAATGACTGGGGAGCGGTGACCGGACAGCGTTACCCCTCCGCAAGCGCGAGAAAGGGTGTTGGTGGAGCGCCCACGCGCAGTTCTGTGAGCGGGCGTTCTTGGGCTTCGTCGTCTGCGACTTCGACCGTGCTAGTAACGGTACTGGTGCTGGTGCTGGTGCTGGGAAAGCTGGGGGATGAGAGAAGCGGGTGGGGTGGAAGGAGCGATGCGGTTAAGGCGCGAAAACAGGTAAATGGGTGGAACGCCGAACCCGAGTCGGGGTCAGGGAAGAAGTCTCGTGTTGGGCCTGGGAAGAACAATGGAAAAGGTACGGGTAAGAGGGTTGTTATGGCTGCGGCGGCTGCTGCTCAGGTTACATTGCCGCGTCCGCTGGACGTTGAACTTCTGCGCGGTGGTCCCGGATTGTCGTGGGGCGATCCTAACGTTGAGTGTCAAGACTCCTCTTGTTGCCTATAGATACCGAGGCGGTGGTTGTCTCTTTGTCTGCAACACATCTCCAGTTGAAGTTGCATGGGTGGCCTGTTAAGTACTAATCCAGAGATCAGTGCATGTACATGGCCTATATATATACTGTATCATTTGGTTCCGCGTTTGATGATGATTCAGTACAATTTTTTGTACGTGATGGTAGAGTAGAGGGTAGAAATGCGGAAGCAACAGTTTTCCGTATGCATTTGATGAGGGTTTCAGATTAGATCAGATCAAGTGCCTGTGGAGCTTGTCCCTTTCACGCATGCCAGCGTGTCGTGAGCGATGGTACAGTAGATATATATACAGTCATGGGTCCACATATTTGATTTTCCACCCATCATGACTTTGAATTTGTCCTTCATATAGTCACAGGCACACACTTAGCCATGCGAGCAAAACTACGATTACCGAGGGAGATTGAACAGGTGCCATCGATCACGTTCAGCACGGAAACCAGGACCTAGTATCCTGATAACAACGAGCTATGGCTTGAAACAACACGCCGGAATTAACAGGACACGCGAAGATTCAATTTGGAAAACGGTGCCCACAGGCACTCAGACATCTTCACAGGGCGACCCGCTGCTTGACGTGCGGCGAGGAATGGTCGGAAGGGTCTCATCCCCGCTTCGGAGAAGATCAAAGGTTGGTTTTGGAAGGGGCTCGCGCGAGAACACGGTCCACACCTTGCACGTATCTCGATTTCTTCTAGCATGGGAAGGAGATCGAGGGCAGACTCGCCATGCTTCGGTCGCAAGGTGTGTGCGATAGCAGATACATTATTGTGCTCTACCCTGAGCACCTTGACACTGCGAAAATGCCGAAGGAAGCTGAGCAACGGAACTTCATCGTCCCACATTTCGTACAAGTCCGAGTCACCGAAGACCATGAGGAGCTCCTCCACAGTGGTAAGCCTGGCAGAAAGCGCGGCACCTGTTTGCCATATCGAATTCGAGGAACATGGCGAGCAAAACCTGAGGGACGAAGTGGGGTGGTCGATGGTTTCGGAATGGGTCAACAAGCAGATGCGGAAACAGTTCTCTTTAGAGATCATCTGAACCAACTGATACCGTTTTTTACATCATCAAGAAACCGGGGGAGGTGCCAAATGGGGGGCATGGAGCCATCATGGAGCACGATATAACATCCTCAAGGTATGGGGCCGTAAATCCAGCCACGACAGCGCTCACAAATGAGCTATGACCCAGATAATGTAAAGATATTAGTTTTGAGAGTAGAAGAATATCCCTAGTATTCGTGGGGGGCATTCGAGGGTCGAAAGAACTGGGTATTTCCGGTATACCAATGTGCAGCTGAAGGTGGCATAGGCAAGGGATACCCCGCATACGGGGCATGGGTGAGGAGCGATGCGGTTGAAAATGAGGTGTAGATTCTGGAACTCAAACAGAGTTCAGAGTGAGCATCGTCGCAGACGATAATAATGATGATATGCCAGTGTATGTGAGGAAGATGTAGATCAATTTGAGACGTCGGAGATACGGGGCTGACCCTTCAAGGAATGTAGCAGGAATTATGGGACAGGAAGCTTGATCATAAACGTGAACAAGGAAAAGAAAGACACCCCGTGGATATCGGATCCACGGCCGTAAGTGTCGAGACGGACGAGACGGACGAGACGAGACGAGAGGTTCTTAAATATTAAAGAGTGGTATCAAGGTACGCAAAGGTCGCCGTACAGTAAGAATGGAGAGACAAGCTAGGGACTATATGGGCATATGAGGGGGCGCTCCGGTGCACTGATCCACTCCGATCCATGCATAGATCCGAGGGACTCCTTACACTACCACTGTATACGACATCCGCAGCGACGACAAGAAATCTTATCGTTAGCGCCTTCCACCCATGACAATCCTTCTGTCGGCGATCCTGGGACGACCGCATTCACAATTTGATGGGTTCGCATTCGAGGCCGATGCCTGCATCCAGTATCGACGTCAGCAAAACAGAAGCTATTAGAACGCAGGAGGAACAGACCCTGGTCGACTTTCTTGCAGCAGAGCGGATGGGTATTGCTGTGTCGACATATTAGTGCCTTGTGCTGCGGACGCAAAAAGAAGTCCTACCATTGATTGTCGACGACGGATGTGCAAGTCAGCCCGACGTATGTGGTCAGTGGGAGCGAGCCAAGTTGGCTGCTGGCGGCAGAACCAGCATCTGTGCCAGTGGTGAAGACATCGCAGCATACTATTGATCCTCCGTCGCACGAGTTTACGGTGGTCGGGTTCGGCGGTGCGGCATAACCACCATTATTCCCATCCCCGTTATTCCCACTCCCATGGACTGTGGCAGGAGTAGCAGCAGCAGCGTGACCACCATTATTCCCACTCCCGTTATTCCCACTCCCTTGGACTGGGGGGGCAGCAGCGACGCTGCTCACCGCCGCGAAAATAAAGACGAGGGACTTGGAGAGCATCATTATGAAGGCTGGGTAGAGACTGTGGTAATCCTGAAGCTGCAGTTAGAATGGGGAACAACAGGGCAATGAGCTGCCCTTCTTATAGTTTTTTCCTGTGCAACAGGTTGACCAATGATAGCGCAGGACTCTTCAATCGCTATCGCCCATGTAGAGGCATCGTGCCGTGCCACAGGCCCCTCAGAGCAAAGGAGCTCCAAAGTGTTACCTCATGAGAACGACGCGAGCTTCTATTCGATGTGCGAAGATAGAACTCAAATTAGGCGTCATCTGAGCGCAGTCAATACTATTTTTGGGCTCTGACATGCGAACGCCGGAATGCGCAGCGGAATCATAAATTACAAGAGGTCAAATCGGGGCAATTTAAAGAAGAATATTGCATTTTTCTTCGGGCCCTCGTTTACCTGCATGTTATCAGCCAAGCTGTAGTAATTGGTTGTGCCTAAAGTTCATCCAGTGTGTCCGAACACTAGGGAATGTTACTATGCTTTAAGTAATGCCATCGGGCATAGTGAGGCACTAAGCGAGATATTGCGAGTGTCCCCCAAGATCCAAGCTTGAGTTGTTTGGAATCTCGCAGTACTAAGAATATTGGCTAGAGAGCTCACGAATGTGGGCATGTCCCGTCTTCACCTACAAGAGGGTACAGGGTACCCACTGTAGATTTTGTGCTGACACTACTAGTACTAAGTTATGATGAATAGACTCATTTCGTAAGGATGCCCGTGCAAGTGCCTCCTAGAGTGCGACTCAGATCTCAAGCTGATTTGATGAGTCCGCAGAGACGGTATTTATAGTAGTCATTTTGGGAAGAATCTAACCAGAGTGTAGAGTGCCCAGTGTTGAACCATGTGAGCGAGGTACTCATTACGACTCCCTTCTAGATCCCTCACGACTCGTGCGTTAGGCCACCAGCGTTGACATGAACATTCTGACCTGGACCGTGTCAAAATAACAAGATTTGAAAGCGCAGTAATCTCGAACCGAAGCGTGCGTAACCTAGACCGTAGTTCACACATTGGAGGCGACGGTCTTGAAGGCGATCGAGAGGGGAACGTAGCAGCTGCCACACGCCAGCACATACCATTACTCTTGAGGGGAAAAGTTGGGTATGGCGGCAGATGAGGCGCTGGAATGAGACTCATTCCGTAACCAAAGCAGAATCCTTTTTTCCCTAAAGAGCGTAAGTAGGTGCAAGGCTGCGATTCGCGGTCGGGTATCTCTAGCTCCGGCTGGATAAATTCAAAGAACGAAAGTGGTGTCCCATCTCGATGAATTGATGTTGGCCGGATTGGAAAGTTCCCCCAGAGGATGGAGGCAGTGGCCCTCAAGTTGGATCGCTAGCCAGTCCAAGCTATTACATTAGTCTCCGCTCATGCCAGTAGAAGGCGTCTCCACTTCATATATCAGTTAATATGCAGAGTCCCAGGCCCAAGGGAAAACGAGAGTGCGCAGGAGGCGGCAAGCAAGTTGAGACCTCCGACACGTGCCAGGGCTGCTCCTCACGTGTTCTACTTTTTCAACGTCCGCTAAAGCCGCAGCTGTTTTTCGCACACGGTGAACAAATGATGTGAGATTTGTAATCGACTAATAATTAATGAAATGCAGTTATACATGGCTTGAAATTATATAACAAGAAGCCATTGTAAGTGTTATGACATCCTGACCCTATAACTATAATCTTATTGCATTTCCCAATTTTGCGACATATAACGAGTACCCGCGGACTTCCAGTTCCAGTTCAGTAACTCTGTAACAAGCTACGACTTTTTGTTCGTTTCTGTATACGAACGAACAATGAACTGATCGGGAACCCGAGTCGCCACATGTAATATGACTGCGGTGAACGAGCCTCGGATCCGAACCACTTTGCCAAACCATAGCCGCCGTAGACCCCAGACTCACCGTCTCAGTGAATGTGAGACCTTGAAAGTTGCGCTACTAGCCATCAACATGCTGCGGTTGCATTTCGACTGTGCAACTCCGACACCATCGCTGTGGTGAAATTTAGGATCCTCTGATGGGGCCGGACATGAGGGGTTCAACAAGGTGCAGCCCCTACATTGGAGAGGCGACAGCTCGGCCAGTGTGTGAGCATCACGCTCTTTTCACATTCCCTGTGTTTTTCCGCTTTGCAGTAACATTTCCACTTTTTTTCTTAGAGATTTTCTGCACTTTTCACACCAGAGGGCGGTGCTGCATCTGTGTGTAATGGCACCGTCGCGCTAGCTGTTTAGTACTACGTACCAGAGCAAGTGACTGCGCAGTACGCTCCGACAGATTGGCCAGTGTGCGGTGCACTTCGTGCGCGCCTCCATATATTCTCTCCATCCTTTGAACTCGCTTCACTACATCGACGATGCATGCGAGCATCGCAGCGCCACACATTTCTCTGTGACGAAGAAATGCATGACGCTGCGATCTGGACACTCTAGTGAAGCTTGTAAGATGGTCTCAGTCTCTGCTTTCACTAGAGTATCTAGATTCCCCCTAATGCGTTGGGCCACTCGCACCAATGGTCTCAGCGCACTTCCGTCGTTCGCTCCTGTGTGCCAACTTCAAGTCTCCAGTAAGTTCCTCCCCTCTCTCGTGTCTCCCTCTCGCTTGTCTCGTCTTACTTCGTTTGGTTCTGCGGAGCGCCACTCGCCACGTTCTCATCGTGCCACACCGCACCGAATATCGTCGTTACAACAGCGATAGGTGGAATGCCTTAATGGTCACCGGTCACTTTTGGTTGTCATCTTTATCTGGCATCGGCGCGTAGCGGTGGAGGCAACAACCTGAAGCTACTGAGTCTGTTGAAGGTGCCCAGACCCTGTTGGCACCGCCGTCCCACTTGGTGGAGTCAATTGCAAGCTCAGGTGTCGGTGTCATTTGTATTCCATCTCCCACGTGCTCTGGTTGTTTAGCCAACTCGTCGTATGCACCGGATTATAGTGATGGTTCTTAAAAAATAAAGGGTTCCTTCTTGTTTACAGTCCGCGGCGTCGCTGCTGCGGCTGCGGAACAGATTGCCATTCCCCAGTAGGTGAAGCGCATCTTGCGTCGATGGTCGATAGTTGAGAGGTGAATGAGGCGGCCGGAACTTGATGGGGAATAGAGGCGACGTGATTCGTTCGAGGTCCGAGAAGGACACGTAGTAAAAAACGACAGATTGCCTAAAGGAACCGCGGCGCAAATTGCAAACAGATAAGAGATGACGGGTGAAAACCGTACTACATAGCATTTGGATTCCACCCAACCACGACTGTTGAATTTTGTCTTTCTGCAACGAACAGGAAACGGTTATCCAAATAGGCGAAGTCACGTAGTGCCAGTGTTTTTCGAATTTTCGCAGTCTCAGTCGCATGATGGTCGCTCGCAGACTGCTCAAGACTGTTGGAACAACCCGAGAGTAAAATCCTATGCCATATACACATCCCGAACGTCAATATCTATAGAGTCGGTGATCCAGAAGGCATACAACCTGTCCTCCGAGCCGTCGATTGCACAGTGATTGGGTCTGGTGCCGGCGAGAATATTGCATTGGTAGTGTGTTTGCCAGGTGTTCGTGTTCAAGTGAGCAAAAGACCCGTAGAAGAAACTATGCGACCTACCGGTGTTTATCTCCGCCACGCTTCCCCTTCTTGGTAGATTCCTTCCCTGCTCCTCATGGGCATCCCACTCACTTATGTACGATAACTGGACCGTTGGAACATCCCCAGTCTCCTCCCATCCATTACACCCGAACGAGCAGTTCGGGACCAGAGAACCCTTGTATCAGACCTAACTATTCATAAATATCTTATGTCGAAAATGGGGGGTCAGCTGTGGTGGCGCACCTGACCTGTTCGGAGAGGTGATTGATTGACATTCCTTCTTGTCTTATTGTGACTCTGGTTGAACCCGCAAGAGCGTTGCTGAGGAACTGCCGTACCGTGCTACCCCAATGTGGGATTGTGCCTTCTGATTGAGGCGTGTGGTCGCTGGTACTGGCGGTTAGATGTGATGTGACAAAGCATTTCTACAACAGGCACAGTTGGAAAAGAAAAGAGGTCAGTCAACGCGCCCAAGAATGACTTGGTACGGCTGTGCTTGGAAATGAAGAGGATGATGGGATGATGACTTCGTATAACCTGCAAACTGTGTCACCTGACTTGTTCATTCGATTGCCCCACATTGTCTCTCTTTCACTTTCCTTCATTGCCTCCCAACTATGATCACCTTTCCTTTCACCTCCCATTTCATCTTCATGCTATTGACTTGTTAATGGCCTTATGATACTGATGGTGTCAACCCTTCATATGATACAGTCTCGGTGGCCTTTATAACCCCTGGCTCGAATGTATATATGCATAAACCCCACCTCGTCTGCAAAATTTAGAGCTTTTGGGCGCGCCGTTGCCGTTCCTCTCATTTGGGTGCTGTCTGAGTCTACATAGAACACGTCCATGCTCACGCCTGCCTCAAGCTGTCTATCTTTGCTCTTCCCCCTTTCTCACGCTCCGTCCCTCTGTTGGTCTTCGGCCTCTCTTTGAGTCGACGCCATCTCACTCGTGTGCCACTCAATGACATTGAATCTGTCCTCCAAATAGTCAGAGTCATACACTTGCAAGCATAGTACATTCATCAAGGGAGATTGAACAACCACGACGGCTGCAGTCGATCACTTCGACATCGGCCATCACAACCCAAGCATTCTGGCGACGAAACCATGACTTGGGAACAAGATCCCTCGTCGGTATTAACAAAACAGCACAAAAAGACTTGAGTTGGGAAACACTGCCTTCCGGCACCTAGAAATCTTTACAGGGCGGCCTGCTTCTTGACGTGCAGCGAGGAATGGCCGGAAGGCTGCCATTTCCAGCTCGGAGAACATCACAGGTTGGCCCTGAGGGCTCTCGGAAAAAACGTCCCCCCTTGCAGTTATCTCAACTTCTTCTAGCATGGGAAGGAGATCGGGGATAGGCTCGTCATCCATCTGGAGGGTGTCTGCGATGGCGAATACATCTTCTTCGTATTCTACCCTGAGTACCTTGACCCTGCGGAAATGTTGAAGGAAGCTGGGCCACGGTGTGTCATCGTCCCGCAATTCGTAGGAGTCAGTGAGGAAAACCATGAGGAGCTCCTCCACTGTAGCGAGCTTGGCAGAAAGCGCGGCGCTCATCCGCATGACCGAATCTGGGGAATAATCCGAGCAAAATCTGAAGGATGGTGTGGCGCAGCCGACGGTTTCGGAATGGGTCAACAAGGATATGCGGAAATAGTCACCGTCAGAGATCATCTGAACCGAGTGATATAGTTTTTCTACGTCATCAAGAAACCGAGGGAGGTGCAAAATGGGGTCCTCATCATCATGGTCGAGTATAATGTGAACATCCTGAAGGGATGGGGCTGTAAACCCAGCCACGAGAGCGTTGAAGACTGAGCTGGGACCCTGATAGTGGAAATATGTTAGCTTTGAGAGCAGGAAAGTATCCTCGGGATTCGTAGGGGGCATTGGGCCGTTGATAGAAGTGGCTGTTCCCCGTGTTCGCAGCCTAAGGTTAAGATGGCGTAGGCAATGCATACCCTGGAGATGCGCGAGGAGCAATGTAGATGGAGCGTAGATTCTCAAACAGAGTTCCAAGACCATCGTTGCAGACGATAATAATGATGACATGGATGTGAGGGAAATGCGGTGCAATTTGAGACGTCGGAGATGCGGAGCTGACCCCTCAAGAAATGTAGCAGGGACTTTCACTTCAGTTATTCTGTTGTCTAAATTGCGAAGTTCGAGGTCCTCCAGCATGGGGAGGGGGCACTTAGTCGCCTTGAAGAGTTCGTCGAAATCGGGAGCTGTCCCGGAAAAGGTGAGGCCGCGCACGCGACTGCATGCGGTAAACATGCAACTAAACTCTTTAGTTTTCAGTGAGGCCGTGCCTGTATGATGGTAGTCGTGGTTGATGGCAATCGGCAACGGTGGAAGATGAGGTGAAAAGATCGTTTTCATATTTCCCGGGTTGGTGTTGGACACGAAAAGGCATAAATCCAAACGGGTGGACGATGCGAAGACGATACAGCGCCATTTTCTACACACATGCATGAGCTTGAACCACTTGTGCTTCTTGTTCCAGACCGACTGATCATTGGTAAAGTGTTGCCGATAAGAATCGAATATATCCAAGAGCACCTCATCAGGAATATCATCGATGGTCAAGTTAGGCGACATCATTGAGCCTCCACAGCTACTGCCTTGATTTGTGAAGGTTAGTGGGGACATGACGATGAATTGCTGTTACACATACATGCCCGGTGGTGGTAGTTATGTGAGGACGTGACCAAGCCAGCCAGAGTCATTCAAATCGACCCAGTTCACGTGGATTCCCAGCCACGTGTGCTCCTCTTGACTACTCAACACGCTGAACCCGAGACAGCATCCTAAGTCCTCCACACCCTCGAAGCCAGTGGTTATCATTCAGATATTCAGACCGCGGCAGACCTATCCAACGTGGTGTCGATCGGACAATGCGTGAGGGAGAGAGCTGGGCAGGCGAGAAGATGGCGTTTTGCCCGAGTGGGAGGTGGGCGAACTTAAAAGAGAACGAACTACAACTATGGTGTGTGACCTGATCTATCTCAGCTTCCTCTTCTTAGATTCCTCCCTTTCACACTCAGTCAGTGGGCATCCCACTCACTTGCGCACGATGGACAGAGCCTTTATGTGACACTGGCATCCGCGCTAAAGTAAGTACTAGGATCAATGGCCCGCGGGGCACTCGCGGTCTCCAATTACTCTCCAAACTAATGAGATGATATCCCATCGAGCGTCGGGCTGGTGGTACAGCGCAGCGCCCCATAACACCTTGTCATCAGTCTACTATATATCGACTATGGATGGCAAGTATCGAGAGATCACACAACCTCTGACCGAGAAGAGAACTGCGTTCAGTCACCGCACGCGTTCTATTCCTGGCTTGCACACGCCTACTTGTATTTATTTATTTATTTTTTTCGAATCCATTACCGTGCGCCTCGGGGTGCAGAACCCCACGTAGCACTTCCTTTACAAAATATACTACCTACTTGTATTACTAGTATGGCATCCCGCGAAGACCTCCGCAACCGAGTCGCCGAGCCGTCACAGCATGATCCAGACAAGGCTTGCCTGTCATTTTGTGGAGATGAGCTCTGCGCACTGCGGCAGCGCTGCGCAGTAGGAAGCGGGAACACTGGCAACACCCAGACTACGCTATAGTCATAGCTGACCATAAGCCTGAGCGAGTAAGTATAGTACACAACTGGTCTACCTGCTTGGTTTTTTCTGATTTCATTTCGGTCGCCAGAGTTCAGTGCGGCTCTGAAGTATATAGGTGCAATCCGGCTGGACGAAGAGCCAAACATCGCATCCGATCATCGTAATTCTGGTACCGGAGGCTCGTTCGTTCAACTTCACGTCGAATACCTTCCTGGGTAATTAGGGGTCCATTTTTTCTTGCCTATTAAGATATTGTTGAATGAGATTCGGAAGGGGTTCTTGCCTTATCGTGTCCACAATGGAAAACTCCTGCAGCCGCAGCCACAGTGTCACACACGAAGCCACCTTGACTTGAGCAGCTGGTTCCAGCGGCAGAAGCGCTCGAAGGGGGTGGTGGTGCGCCCGCCATTTGACTTCGTCATCTGCTACTTCGACCGTCCCGCAGGAGAGGGGGTTTCCCTACATTTGCCGAGATGGTCTGGGGACATCAAATCGTTGTCGCACCATCTCAGGCTTCCTCTTCCTCTGGTCCTAAGTCGTCCTCCGCAAACAACAACAACAACAACAACAACAACAACAACAACAACACCGGTACTGGTGCTGAGAAAGCTGGGGGATGACGGGAGGGAGAGGAGCGATGGGGTTAATGGACAGAGCATCGAGTTGGAGTCGGGGAAAAGTCTCGTGCTGGGCCTGTGAAGAACAATATGCAAGGTATAGGTAAGAGAGTTGTTACGCCTGCCGCATGTTAGGCGGCCGCTGCGGCTGCTCCCGCTCAGGCTACGTTGCCGGGTGTGCTGGGCGCTGAACTTCCATCTGGTGGCCCCGGATCGTTGTGGGCGACCCTAACGTTGAGTGGTGAAGGGTACTCGATCTTCTCTCCTCTTATTGCCTATAGATGCCGCAGCAGTGCCTGTCTCTTTGTCTTGCGAGACAGATTGAGTTGCATGTGGCCTGTTAGATACTGATCTAGAGATCAGTGTATGTACATAGCCATATATACGTTTTCGTTCCACGTTTGATGATGATGGATCAGTGCAAGCGTCAAGACGCATGCAACCATGTTGTGAGCAGTAGTACATGATATATATATATATATATACAGTTATGGAGAAGGACTGGAAGCATTGTTTTTACAAGTTGAACATTTTATTAGATGATGGACCTAGGGAAATGGACAGCTTCAGGATGTCCGTCCAACGCTGCCGCCGATAAGAATACTTCCGTAACAGTAGAATCGGGGTTCGAGGAACGTGCAGCAAGTACGACACATTGCCCCATCAGAACATGCAGTACAGTAAATTGCAAACAGATAGATAGATGATGGGTGAAGTTATTCAAGGTCCATATATATTTGGATTTCCACCAATCACAACTTTTGAATTTGCCCTCCGTAATTTGCCCTCCTTAGAGTCATGTAATCATACACTTGTGAGCACAGTACGACCAAAGGGAGATGAACAATCACAACTGCTGCCATCGATCACCGTCAACACAGCCATCGGGACCCGGGATTCTGAAGATGAATATGACTTGGACCTGCTCTCTCATCAGTATTAATAGAACAGCTCGTAAGGACTCGGCTCGGGGAATGGTGCCCGCAGGCACCCAGAAATCTTTACAGGGCGACCTGCTTCTTGACGTGCAGCGAGGAATGGGCGGAAGGCCGCCATTGCCAGCTCGGTGAAGACTACAGGTTGGCTCTGGGAAGGGGTCTCGGAAAGAATGTCCCACATTACACGTATCTCGATTTCTTCTAGCATGGGAAGGAGATCAAGCACAGAGTCGTCATCTGGCTGCAGGATGCGTGCGATGGCGAGTAAGTTTATATCTTCGTGTTCCACTCTGAGAACTTTGACACTGCGGAAATGCCGAAGGAAGCCGAGCAACGAAACGTCATCGTCCCATATTTCGTACGAGTCCCCGATGAAGACCATGAGGAGTTCCTCCACAGTGGCGAGCTTGGCAGACAGCGCGGCACTCATTCGCATTATCGACTCTGGGGAACATGGCGAGGAAAATCTGAAAGATGGGGTGGAGTGGTTCATGGATTCGGAATGGCTTAACAAGGAGATGCGGAAATAGTCACCCTCAGAGATCATCCGAACCGAGGGGTACAATTTTTCTACACCATCGAGAAACCGGGGTAGGTGCAAAATGGGGACCTTATCGTCGTCGTCGTCGTCATCATCATCGAATATAAAATGAACATCCCGGAGGAATGGGGCTGTAAACCCAGCCACGAGAGCGCCCAAGAATAGGATAGGACCCTCATAGTGGAAAGATGTCAGTTTTGAGAGCAGGAAAGTATCCTCAGGATTCGTAGGGGGCATTGGGCCGTTGATAGAACTGGACATTTTCCATATTCGCAGCTTAAGCTCAAGGTGGCGTAGGCAATGCATATCTTGCAAATGGGCGAGGAGCAATGTTGTTGGATATGGGGCGTAGATTCTCAAACAGAGCTCAGTGAGCATCGTCGCAGACGATAATAATGATGATGATATGGATGTGAGGGAAATACGGTGCAATTTGAGACGTCGGAGATGCGGGGCTGACCCCTTAAGGAATGTAGCAGGAAGTTTCAGTTCGGCTATTCTCCTGTCGAAATAGCAAAGATCTAGGTCCTCCAGTATGGGGAAGGGGCGCTTAGTCGCCTCGAAGAGTGTATCGAAATCGAACGTTGATCCAGAAAAGGTGATGCCACGCACATGATTGCAACGCTTGAGTGCGGCAAGCATCCATCCAAACTTTTTGGGTTTCATGTGTGAGTCTGTGTCTGCAGGCAGGCAGTCGTAGTCGATAGCAACCGGTAACGGTGGGAGATGAGGTGAAAAGATTGTTTTTATATTTCCCGGGTTGCTGTTGGACACGAAAAGGCATAGATCCAAACGGGTGGACGATGCGAAGATGATACAGCGCCATCTTCTACACACGTGCATGAGCTTGAACCATTTGTGCTTCTTGTTCCAGACCGACTGATCATTGGTAAAGTGTTGCCGATAAGAATCGAATATATCCAAGAGCACCTCATCAGGAATGTTATCGATGGTCAAGTTAGGCGACATCATCGAGGATCCACAGCTGCTGACTTGATTTAGTGGGGACATGACGAAGAGTTGCTATTACACGTACATGACCGGTGGCTGCAGATGTGAGTGGACGGGCTCAGTAAGCAAGACCAAACAACAAAATCGGATCACGCGGATCCCAGTCCCGTGTGCTCCCCACTGGACAAGCTGAACGTCAGGCACATACACATCCTCAATGCTAACGGCTATCGATCCAAAGATCCAGACAACGCCAGACTTTCCTACAAGCTGTCAGCTGGACAATGTGTGAGGGAGTGAGCTAGGTAGAGATTGGGCCTGGTGTCGTTGAAAAGACGGTGGGACGTGCACAAAATGTGCACCAACTCAAAGCGTACGAACTATAATTACTGTATGCGACCTGGTACATCTCAGCCTCCCCTTCTTAGATTCCTGCCTTTCACCCTCAGTCAGTGGGCATCTCACTCACTTGCGCACGATGGACAGGGCCCCCTCCGAAATATGTAGACATGGCCTCCGCGCGAAATCAAGAACTAGGATCAATGGCCCCAGAGCACTCACGGTCTCCGATTACTCTCCAAACTAATGAGATGATATCCCATCAAGCGTCGTGCCGGTGGCGCGGCGCAGCGCCCTAGAACGCCATGTTGTCAGTCTACTAGGTTATCGACTATCCATGGCGAGTATCCAGAGATCGCACAGCCCTGATTGAGAAGAGAAAGTTCGCTACGTTCATGCACCGCACGCATTCTGTTCCCGGCTTGCGCATCCTGACTACTACTATGGCGTCTCGCGAAGGCCCCGAAGGTCTTCGCATCCGAGTCGCCGAGCCATCCCAGCGTGATCCAAACGAGATTTACCTATGATTTTGTGCGGTGAGAGCTCTTCACACTGCGGCGGCGCTGCACAACAGGAAGCTGGAGCACTGGTGACATACAAACTAAGCTATGGCTACCGTTGATCGTGAGCCCTGAGTGCTTGGTTTTTCTGATCCAACATTTCATCCTGATACTAGTACGGGAGCCTCGTTCGTTCAACTTTACATCGAATATCTTTTTTGAGTGTTCACGGGTCCATTTTTTTCCACCAGGCCTATTAAGATGTAGTTGAATGTGACTCGGAAATGAGTTCACGATGGAATGCTCCCGCGGTCGCAGCCGCAGTGTCACACCCGAGGCCACCTTGACTGGAGCGGCTGGTCCCAACGGTCGAAGCGCCCGATCTCCTCCGCCCACACTCACGTCCCCTGTGCTCGCTTCGCTGAAAGCTAATAGTCACGCCAAGCAAGATGCCTGTACGTGTCCACTGTAATTCCTTGGGGAACATGTGTGCTTGACTCTTTACGGGGTGTCGTGGGCCTCCCTCCATAAGCTCTATTGCATCACCTCCAGCTTCCCGTGCACCTACCCTCGGCAACCGCCCACATTCGGCTAGGGGCTCTGCTTCCTCCACAGGCCGGACCCGACGGTCTCGCATCACCCAGCGCCAGGCAACTAACCCCGTAATTCGGCACATACGAACGATTCAATTGGAACGACCAGGTCATCGCTTCGAAACGGAGCAGGACGAGGACGGTGATGGACCACCTACTCCTTCGACCACCAGCGCTTACTGTGATTTCGGTTCGGATCGATGTAACAAGGCCCGTCACCGTCACATTGCGTTGGATCCTGAAGGCCCCATCGATACGGAGCGGGATTATGACTACTATGAAGAATATGCGCCGAAATTCGACGGCTGCTATTCGGCGCATATGATGGATCTCTTCGACAGCGTTCCAAGGGCAACCTCGGTCAGTAATAACGCCAGACTGAAGGCGAGGACTACGACGAGGACGACTATATGCCTCGGAATTACCCAGGAGCGGCCGCCGAGGACGGCGGTCACAACCCATGGAATAGATACGATGTCCCGCGATGGGAATCCCCGACGTACATCAACATGAAGGGTAGCGAAGAACGGATATGCCCTCCGCACGGGCCGCTGTGCGACCCGGGGATTTGCGAGGCGCATGCGGATGTCGAGTTCAAGAGACGCAAGTAGAAGGAGCACGAGGATAGAATGGAGGCTAAGGGGGTACGACAAGAAAAGTTGAAAAAGAAAAAGCTGAAGGAGAGGAAGCTTACTGAGCTTGAGGGTCGTGAGACCCCCCGTGAAACGCCACCTCATCTCCTTGGAAATGGCCCGAGGAGAGGAAGGGGCAGCGACAGTAGCAGCAACGACAGTGAGGCTGAAGGTGATGATGACTTACAATAGCATGGGAAGGCTACACACCTGACTTGACCACACTCCCTGCAGATTCGCACTTTCGCAAAGGCCGCCCTGAACCGCCTTCCCCTCCCCCGCCAGCGCCAGTAAGCTCAGGCCCAGGAGGCAGGGCGGAAGACGAGCTATTCTTGGATGAGGAAGATGATATGGGACTCAGAGTAAGCCGAGCGCGCCGTGCCAAGTCCATCGTCGACAAAGAAGGCGACGAGGAGGAAGGACTGGGAGAGGGAGACGAAGTGCGCAGCAGCGGGCCGAGCGCATGGACTACCAGCAGCAAGACGCGAACCAACTACAGCGACGTCTCTCAGAGCAGCCCTGCCAGTGACACAGGCTGTCAGCGCCTCCAGAAAGCGCGCACTGCAGCGGCGGCGACCTTTCGGACCGCCACATCGTCCACATTGGGCGATGGGTCCACTCGGGACGACAACGTACTCGCTGGTGACAAGGCATCACCTATGGTTGGGCAGCGCCAACCTGCGCCATCATCGAACCGGCAAGGATTGGCGCACGCCCGGGAGGACGTGATCGCGTGCAGTGCTGAACCACAATCACCTCCGCTCGGACAGCGCCAGCCAGCATGGCGTGCAGAAGCGCGCATACTAAATCTTCGTCGACACAACGACCAGCGAGCCCATCAGGGTGACGTTGTCCGCGTCGCAGGCGATGCCCAACAACAACAACCCCCACCTGGACCTGGACAGCACCCGCCCGACGAGTGGGACAGGCGCAGCTCGGCCACCCCATGTGTCGCGCGCAGCAGGAACGAACGGTCCACTCCCGGTAGGAGTGGGAATGACTAGGAAGCGGCAACCGGACAGCGTCAGCCCCTCGCGAGCGCGGGGAAGGGTGGTGGGCGCACGCGCAGTTCTATGAGCGCGAGCGGGCGTTCTTGGGCTTCGTCGTCTGCTACTTCAACCGTCCCGCTTGAGGGAGGGTTCCCCACGTTTGTCAATACGATCCGGGGAGATCCCAGTCGCCGCTGCGCAACCTGGGGCTTCCTCTTTTTCGGTCCCATGTCGTACGGTCCTCCCCCGAATAGCAACAATGACAACGACAACGACAATACCGGTACGGGTAGTATTACTGGTGCTGGTGCTGGGAAAGCTGGAGAGGATGAGAGGAGTGGAGTGGGAGGAGTGATGGGGTTGATGGGCAGAACGACGAGTCGGAGTCGGGGAAGAAGGGTATAGCGCGTGAGGCCTTGTGAGCCTGCGGCTGCGGCTGTCCGGGTTATGTTGCCGCGTGTGCTGGACGTTGAACGTTGAACCTCCGTCTAATTCCGGCGGCCATGCATCGTCGTGGGGCGATCGTAACGTTGAGTATGTTGAGTGGTGAAGTGGGCTCGCGATCTTCTCTCCTGCCTGTAAATCCCGCGGCGGTGGTTGTCTCTTTGCCTTGCAAACAAACTTGACAGAGCTTAGTGCGTGGACGTGGCCAATATATGTATCATTTTGCTCCGTAGTAGGGGTAAGAACGTCGGACGCTTCCGTTCGGTTCAAGTGTCAAGTTTTTCCGTTGATGAAGCTTCATGGTCAGGCTTCAAGACGCATCCCAGCGTGTTGTGAACATGTCCAACGCCGATAATTGATCCTCCAGTACAGTAACGGGAAAATCGGGGTTCGAAGGACGTGCAGTATGTACGACAAATTTCTTAGCAGAACAGTACCATAAATTGTAAACAGATAGATAATGGGTGATGCTGTTTCAAAGTCCACGCTCATATTTGGATTTCCACCCATCACGACTCTGAATTTGTCCTCCATGTAGTCATACACTTTCGAGCACAACATGATCAAAGGAAGATGAACAATCACAACTGCTGCCATCGATCACGTTCCAGCCATCAGGACCCGGTAATCTGATGACGAACCATGACTTGGAACACGCCCTACGGTACTAATGGAACAGCTTGTGAAGTCTCGGTTCGGGGAACGCTGCCCTCGGGCACCCAGAAATCTTTACAGGGCGACGCGCATCTTCACGTGCAGCGAGAAACGGGCGGAAGGCTGCCATTCCCAACTCGGTAGTTTTGGGAGGGCTCTTGGAAAACATGTCCGACCTTGCACGTATCTCGATTTCTTCTAGCATGGGAAGGAGATCAGGGACAGACTCGTCATCCGGATCCAGGATGTCGGTTATGTAGAATAGATCTATGCGTTCTACCCAGAGTACCTTGACTCTGCGGAAACGTTGAAGGAAGCTGCGCCACGGATTGTCATCGCCCCAGAATTTGAAGGGGTCATCGATGAAGACCATGAGGAGTTCCTCCACCGTGGCAAGCTTGGCAGAAAGCGCGGCATTCATCCGCATTATCGAACCTGGGGAACATACCGAGCAACATCTGAAAGACGGAGTGGGTTGGTCGATGGGTTCGGAATGGGTCAACAAGGAGATGCGGAAGTAGTCACCCTCAAAGATCATCTGAGCCGAGTGATACAGTTTTTCTACACCATCAAGAAACCGGGAGATGTGAAAAATGGGGTCCTCATCATCATCGTTGAGTATAATATGAACATCCTGGAGGGATGGGGCTGTAAACCCGGCCACGAGAGCGCTCAAGACTGAGCTAGGACCCTGATAGTGAAAAGATGTTAATTTTGGGAGCAGAAAAGTATCCTCTGGATTCGTAGGGGGCATTAGGCCATTGATAGAACCGAATGTTCGTCGTGTTTGCAGCTTAAGGTGGCGTAGGCAATGCATATCTCTCAGATGGGCGAGGAGGGACGCTGTTGGAGATGGAATGCAGATTCCCAAACAGAGCTCCGTGAGCACTGTCGTGGTCGACAATAATGAAGACATGGATGTGAGGGAAAACCAGTGCAATTTGAGACTTTGGAGATGCGGAGCTGACCCCTTAAGGAATGCGGCAGGGAGTTCCAGTTCAGTTATCCAAAAGTCGAAATTGCGAAGTTCGAGGTTCTCCAGCATGGGGAAAGGGTGCTTTGTCGCCTTGAAGAGTTTATCGAAATCGGGGGCTGTCCCCAAAAAGGTGATGCCACGCACACGATCCCAACGCTTGAGTGCGGCAAGAATGCGACTAAACACTTTTTGCCTTCACGTGTGAGGCCGTGCCTGCATGCGGGTAGCCGTGGTTGATGGCAATCGGCAACGGTGGGAGATGAGGTAGAAAGATCGTTTTCATATTTCCCGTGTTGCTGTTGGACACGACAAGGCATAGATTCAAACAGATGGACGACGCGAAGACGATACGGCGCCATCTTCTGCACACGTGTATGAGCTTGAACCATTTGTGCTTCTCGTTCCAGAGCGACTGATCGCTGGTAAAGTGTTGCCGATAATAATCGAACATCTCTAAGAGTAGCTCATCAGGGATATTGTTGATGGTCAAGTTAGGCGACAACATTGAGCTTCCACAGCTGCTGCCTTGATTTGTGAGAATCAGCGGCGACATGATGATGAGTCACACATACTATAGCGGTAGTCACGTGAGGACGTGATCAAGGTCATACACATCACACAATCGCACATCCTCTATCACCTTAAGCTGCAAACACTGCGAACATTCCAATATTCGGGTCCTAGCCAATTCTTGAATGCTCTCGTGGCTGGGTTTACAGCCCCATCCCTCCAGGATGTTCATTTTATATTTGATGATGACGACGACGATGACGACCCCATCTTGCACCTCTCCCGGTTTTTCGATGGTGTAGAAGGTGTCTCACTCAGTTCAGATGATCGCTGAGGGCGGGTATTTCCGCATCTCCTTGTTCACTCGTTTCGAAACCGTCGACCACGACACTCCATCTTTCAGCATTTGCTCGGTATGTTCTCCTGGTTTAATAATGCGAATGAGCGCAACGCTTTCCGCTAAGCTTGCCACGGTGGAGGAACTCCTCATAGTCTACATTGCTGACTACTACGACTGGGTGGGAAGATGACATTCTGTGGCCCGCCTTCCTTCAACATTCCCACAATGTCAAGGTACTCAGATTAGAACACCGAGGGGTATACGACATCGCAGATACCGTGCAGCTGGACGACAAGTCGATCCTTGATTTCTTGCCCATGCTGGAAAAAATCGAGATACATCCAAGGTGAACTGAATGTTCTCCTGGGAGCCCTCCCCAGAACCAACATGTAATCTTATCCGAGCTGGGAATAGCAGCTTTCCGCCGATTCCTCGCTGCACGCCAGGAAGCAGGTCGCCCTGTGAAGATTTCTGGGAGCCAGAGGGCACCATTTCCCTGATCAGGATCTTTGCATGCTGTTCTATCCATGCCTACGAGAGAGCGTGTTCCAAGTTATGGTTTGTTGTCAGAATACCGGGTCCTCATGGCTACGGTGTTGAGCATGGTCGATTGCAGGCGGTCGTAGTTGTTCATCTCCCTTGATTATTGTACTGTGCTCACAAGTGTATGACTATGACTATATTGAGGGTAAGTCATGATGCATGATAGGTCGAATCCAAATATGTACAGCTTCACTGATCATCTATCTGTTTGCAGTGTACTTACAACACGTCCTTTGGACCCTGATTTTACCGTTACTAGTATAACTCATCACCGTCGGACTGGCTCACAACATGCTGGCATGCGTCTAGAAGCTTCACACTTGACTCCAAATGCAAACGGAAACGGTTGCCTCCACATTTCTGATGTTCCCACCCTGCCCTACCCCTACCAGCACGTAAGAACAGATACGAACTCATCATGATGCGCGGAACCAAATGATATATATGTGGCCGTGTACATACACTACCCTCTGGATTAGTATTGGTAACAAGAGGAGAGAAGATCGGGCCCCTTTCACAGCTTCACCACTACATCAGGATCACCCCACGAGATCTGGGGCCGCCGCGCGGAAGCTCGACATTTAGCACACGCGGCAACGCAGCCCGAGCAGAAGCAGCACGAGACGACTGAGCCTCGGCGTTTTACACTACCGACGGGTACCGGTACTGGTATTGTCGCTGTTGTAGTTATTGTTGCCCGCGGATGACTACTTGTGAGCGGAAGAAGAGGTAGAATTGTGCAGCGGCGATTGGATCTCCCCCGCTCGTATCGGCAAACGTGGGGAACCCGCCATCCAGTGGGAGGGCCAAAGTAGCATATGAGAAAGACCAAGAAGACATGCTCACAGAGCTGCGCGTGCGCGCACCACCACCACCCTTCGAGCACTTTTGCTGCTGGAACCAGCGGCTCAAGTCAAAGCGGCCTCATGTGTGACACTGCAACTGCAGCTGCGGGAGCGTTCCATCACCGAACGTGAGATCACAATACGGCGAGAACTCTTTCTGACTCACAGTCAACTACACCTCAACAGGCCTTGACCCATGACCACCCCAAGGAGGTATTCGATGTGATATTGAATGAACGTGGCCCCAGTACTAGCATTATGATAATGAGATGTGATGTTGTATTCTTCGTCCAGCTGAATTGCGCGGCGTCGATACGCTTCAATTTCAGAGCCGCACTGAACCCTGGCAACTGAAGTGCAATCAGAAAAGCCAAGCAGGTGAACTAGTCGTGTACAATACATGCCATCTCCGGTTCATGATCACCGATAGCTATAGCCTAGTCTGAGTGTCGCCCAAAGCTCCCACTTCCTATTGCGCGGCACCGCTGCAAGAAAGAGCTCCTATTTCATTCCCACAGAATCACAGCCAAGTGATCATGCGGTGGCGACTCGGATGCAAAGGCCTTCGCGGGATGCCATACTAGTTTAATTAAGGGTGCACGGGCCGGGAATGGAAACAGAACGCGTGCGGCGCGAACGAAGCGAACTTTGTTGGGGTTTGTACAATTTCTCGATACTCGACGTGGATAGTCGATGACCAAGTAGACTGACAACCCGGTGTTCTGGGGCGCTGCACCGCACCGCCGGCATGACGCACATCATCTCGTTAGTTTGGAGGGTAATCGGAGACCGCGAGTGTTCCACGGGCCATTGATCCTAGGGAAGAGTCTAAGGGAGACTGAGATAGACCAGGTTTGCGCACCTCCCAGGTTCCCACTCGGGCAAAAGGCCATCTTCTCAACGACACCAGACCGAATCACTGCCCGACACTCTCCCTCACGGATTTTCCGATCGACAGCTCGTATGATGGGTCTAACACTGACGCAGTTGTTGGCGCATAGCAATGCATATCTTTCAGATGGGCGAGGAGCGACGCTGTTGGAGATGGAGTGCAGATTCTCAAACAGAGCTCCGTGAGCACTGTCGTGGACGATAATAATGATGATATAGATGTGAGGGAAATGCGGGCCAATTTGAGACGTCGGAGATGCGGAGCTGACCCGTTAAGGAAAGTAGCAGGAAGTTTCAGTTCAGCTATTCTGCTTCCAAAATTGCAAAGCTCGACAGTATAGGGAAGGGGCATTTGGTCGCCTTGAAGAATTCATTAAAATCGGGAGTCGATCCTGAAAAGTTAATACCACGCACACGATTGCAACGTTTCAATGTGGCAAGCATGCGACTAAACTCTTTGGTTTTCACGTGTGAGGCCGTGCATGCAGACAGGTAGTCGTATTCGGTGGCAATAGGCAATGGTGAGAGATGAGGTGAAAAGATGGTTTTCATACTGTATGTCCCGGGTTGCTGGTGGACACGAACAGGCATAAATCCAAACGGATGGACGACGAAAAGACGATATGGCGCTATCTTCTGCACACGTGTATGAGCTTGAACCATTTGTACTTCTTGTTCCAGAGCGACTGCTCATTGGTAAAGTGTTGCCGATAAGAATCGAATGTCTCCAAGAGCACCTCATCAAGGATATTATCGATGGTCACGTTAGGCGACAAGCATCAGTAATTAAGCGTTTTAGTTTCCAGAGGTTGCTCAACTCAGGCAACCACCAAAAACCAGCCAAAACCTGGAAACTCAGACATCTCAAAATGTATGTCTGATTTTCTGGAAACCTACCTTGCAAGCAAGCCACAGTAACTTAGGAAATGTATAGAAACCTATGAAATTTGGGAACTACATCAAAAAAGTGGCTACTATCCCTGCACTCTTGTTCATTGGCTAATCTTGGGTAATGAACACAATGAAGATACTGGCCTGTAGGTTGTGCAACCTGAGTTTGAGGGCAATGGATGTCATACCATTGCCATTATCCATCTGGACTGTGTGGTGAGGGCTGCACACCTTCTGCCAGTTTATGGCTCTTCCTTCATTCCTCAGGATTTCCATTTTTCTGATGCACTTGATGTGTTTCATGCTTACTTTGTTAATTGACATATAGACCACCATAGTCATGAATTGATTAAGCAAATAATATTAATATCTACAGTATACTCAGGGGACACTTGTTGGCTTGTCAACCTTTTTGATCTTGTAAGTACTTGTTTGCTTGTTGACAAGCAAAAAAGTGCCAAATGCCCTAAAGATTTGAAAAGAATCTTGTGATCTTCCTGATGGCCTACTCCACCACTATTGCAAGTTTCCTGGTTTCTGGTTTCTGAGTTTCTGGAAACCAAAAAACCAGCAAAAACCAGTGGAAACCCAGAATATAATTTTCCATTTTGCTGATGAACATTGATCTTCCACAGCTGCTACCTCGATTTGTGAGGATCGGTGGCGACTAGATGATGAGTTGTTGTTACATGCACATGCCCAGTGGTCGTCGTCGTGAGCAAGAATCAAGCTAATCAAGAGTCATCCAATCCAAGTGGCCAAAGCTCATGCAGATTCTGCGACATGTGGTCAGGACCGCTGAACACGCTGAACCCTAGATGGCATGAACCCAAAAGATAATGAACTACAACAAACAGTGTGTGACCTGGTCTATCTCACCCTCCCCTTCTTAGACTCCTCCCTTTCACCCTGAGTCAGTGGGCATCCATGATCCCACTCACCTGTGCATGATGGACAGAGCCTTCTCGGGAACTTGTGGACACTGGCATCTGCGCAAAAGCAAGAACTAGGATCAAAGACCTGCACCTGCGGAGCACTCGCGGTCTCCGATTACCAATGAGATGATATCTCATCAAGCCTCATGTGGTGAAATTTGCTGTGCATACAGCACGCACGACACACTCGATCTCCCTCAGATCCTATGCCCTCGCAAGTGCGCGCCGCACATCTTTCCTTTTCTCAGTTTATTGTTCTGTTATTGGACTCTTGATGCCCGCTGTCGCTGAACTACATTAGTTGCCAGCTTCGCCTTTCAGTTCCCGTACGCGTGCCCACCTCTATTGTTGGGCGGGCTGCCACTTTCGCTTGTCTGCATGTATGTGATAAGATAAATTCTTTCTGATTAGATTAACGTGAATTGTCGCGTGGGCTAGCCAAGTATGGGCGGTGGGCCGGTGCCCGCTCACCCACGCGGCGTTGCCCGACATTTCTTTTACACTCTATCCCTTTTTGTCTTGACATCACTCCCCGCATTCCACCCCATTTTGTCTCATTCCCCTCGCTTCGAACCCTCAGACTCACACACATAATACTTGCCTCACTACACAGTATACAAGCTAGGTACAATGTAAGTAGGTATAAAAAGGGCTTTGCAAAGCCCAGGACAATCCAGCGTCATGTTACCATCCATTCCTGCGTGCTCTCCTTGCACCCTTCAAACTTCACAGTTTTACTAGGTTATGGGCCCTGCCCTGCTGCTCTAAAAACCTAGTCTACCTGCCAGCCCCTCTCGCTCTGTTCCTGCCCCCTGTCGACACCATGCAAACCAAAGAACGCGAAGCCAAGACCAGCGTCCCCAAGCTGCTATCTGATGGGACTAACTGGGTCATCTATTGCGACAGGCTACTCTGGGCACTACAGACGAGCGACATGCAAGAGCACCTCACTAACAACAGCGCTCCGTCCAGCTACACCTTAAAGGCTCAGACTGCCAGCCTAGATGCTGCCGCCACTACAGCCCACTGGACGAAGGAAGAAGGCACCATCAAGAACCTTATAGGGGCAACTGTGCCCGACACTGCCTTCAACCGCATCAAGTCCTGTACGACAGTCAAAGAAGTCTGGGACATGCTGAAGAGGGTCTACGAGGAACAATCTAGAGCCATGATAGCGGATCTAATGAGGAGATTCAGGAATAAACGATCCGAGGAGAACTGTCACAGAGTGGCTTGCACGGGGGCAAGAGAACCACTGATGGCATGTAAAGGGTGCATTTGACCCCCAGGTGTGGTAGGCCTGTCTAGGCCTGGGGTTGATAATACAGGTCAGACTTTAGTCAGTGTATGTCAGGGCTTTGTCATGCCCCTCAGTCAGCAATCTAGTTAGCTGAATGACTGGAAAACAGTCGAGTAGTAGTAGTAGTCACATGTACAGTAGTATATGTACGCGTGCACGTACGGAGACGAGACTCTAAGTTGAGTCTCCTTGTCTCAACAAGAGTAGTGACTTCGGTGCTATTGTCTCTAGGAAAGCCGTGGCTTGTTTCGCCTTCCTGGGTTTCTTGTGCTTCCTTCTCTGTGTACCGCGAGTTGCCAGTACTCCGAACGTCGACTCTAGTTCTAGCACTATCAACGAATCGTTAAGGAGTGATGAAAGCTATTTTCCACTGTTAACAGTGGATGCATCTGCTGAGTCATCTACCACTCCCACTAGGCTTAGGGATACTGACAACATCTAAGTGTCACTGCTCTCGCCGGTGACATTAGACTCAACTTCTTCATCACCACAGCCCCTGGAGAGAGACAATACGTTCAGCTTCCCATCGATAGGGGATGAGCACTGCAAAATACTGCAGTCTACTGGGAAGACCAGACCTTCCCATTCCACGCATACGCGATCCGAGTAGGAGGGACACAGATCAGAGCAGTTCATCTGCATAACAGACATTGGTACACTCTCAATTGGGGAAACGAAGGAGAGTCCCCATTTCTTGACCAAAGAGCATGGCGCATTGACCAGTACAACGGGCGACACGAAGGAGCTGCAGTGAACATGTACGAAGAGGCCCCCACTATCATCAATTGGAGTGAAGGCTCCGACAGCAAAGAAGAAGAAAGTCCTCTCGACCAACAAATCCAAAATTCACCTATTGACCTGTCGATAGCTATCACCGCCCTCGCAGACTTATCACTCACAGCCAAACCAACCACTATCGCCACTATGTCAACCGCAGCAACCGCAGTAACCACAACCCAAGCAGGGGGAAGAACTGGACCACCCACAGGAGGTGGGAGTGGAGGACCAAGCAGAGGCGGAGGCCCTCCAGGAGGTGGACCACCAGGAGGTGGAGGTGGAGGCGGACCACCAGGAGGTGGACAACCACAACAGCCCATCCAAGCAGATGACAAACTGATGGGAGCCCTACCAACAATCTTTGAGGGAGATTGAACCAAAGCTGAGAGTTTCCTACGAGAACTCCAAGCATATTTCCTCGTTAACCACAACGTCCCGTCCCTAGCCTCGTTCATCAAATGGGTGGCTATAGCTCTCACTTGTATCAAGGGAGCGGAAGTCAACCGATGGACGGAACAGCAACTAGATTGGCTGGGAACGCTTCAACCAGCAGATGACGTGCGCGCGGTATGGACGACATTCGTACAAAATTTCGAAAATCGCTTTCTCGACTCGCAAAAGGCACAAAAAGCACGCATCAGATTACAAGAATTGAAGATGAGATGGCCAGAAATAGATGAGTACATCTCTACATTCGAGAGCATAGCGCACGAAGCTGGCTACAATCTGATGGATCAGAATACGATGCAGCTGTTCCTGCAGGGACTGCCGCGTAGCGTCGGACAAAAGGTATTGGAAGATACAACCGTCAACACCTACAATCAAATGAAAGCCAAAGCCATCAATGTAACTGTAACCGGCCTGGGGTGATGGTTCAACACCATCGCGCCCCTGTAAGTTGCGGAACCGGCCAAATTGTGTGTTCATACCCTGTTTCATGTTCGCGCCCTGTTTCATGTAGATCAGCCTGTGATTTCTTGAGTGTCTTGTGCTATTGGCTGTTATTGTTCTGGTCACATAAATAGGTAGCACTGCCCCCTCAGGCCTTAGGCCTGCCCTCATGTACTACGTACTATAAATAGGGGACTCATTACGCCTAGTAGAGGCAAGTTGAGTCTCTTGTCTCAATCTTAGCAGTGTTCTATCTCATAGTGGGTGGCTACTGAGTCGGAGCTCAGCAAGCGGTAACCCAAGCATCGACATCGACTTGCAGGTCGACTTCTCTTCTATAAGTCTTCTAGGACACTTCGAGTCCTAGCTCATCGACTTCGTGTGTCTATTGTTGCTGTCAAACCCTTGGCGGTGACATTAGACTCAACTTTCTTTCAATACGGCTAGCAGTTCAGAAGGGACACTGCAGACCACAACCCTCGATTGGGTAGACGCCGTTGCAGGCAGAAGGAATCACAGAGTTCAATACATCTCAAAGGAACACCCAGCCAACCCCACGAACCGGGACATACAGATCATCGTCACACCAAGAGGCAAAGCACCGACCAATCCAAAGCTGGTGTGCATACACAACGATAGGTGGAAGGAAGTCCATTGGGACAGTAGACGATACACTGTAGGAGCAGCAGTCCCACAACTACACGACTACGACACCGAGGGATCAGAAGCTGACAAACTTCTCGATGAAGAGCTAGAAGAACCAGAAGCCATTTCAGATACAGAGTCAGACGAGGCGGTCAAAGAAATTGACGACGCCTTCAACAAGATCAAGATCACCCCAGTAGAAGAAGAAGCGCCAACATTCCCCATCAGAACCCTCACTTCACTCCAAGGACTACCCACCGACACCCTTCCAGCAGGACTCAGAATCCCTAGCCTCGCGCAAGCCATGTCAACACAAACAACCACAGCTACAGCTGTCACCACACAGCTGTCTACCACCCCCAGCGCACCCCAGCATATACAGAACGTCCTCAGACAAGTCCTCAAGAGATCAGGACCACCAGGAGGATCCGGAGGAGGACCAGGAGGACCCGGAGGAGGACCAGGAGGACCTGGAGGGCCCCCAGGACCAGACCCAAATGCACCGCAAGTACCGGTGGCTGCAGCTGCCGACGTAAAAACCATGGGAGCACTCCCACAAGTCTTTACCAGAGATAGGTCCAAAGCTGACGACTTCATCGAAGAAGTGAAGGGATACCTCCGCCTGAACGCGGACGTGGCCGGATACAATTCCCCCTTCAAGAAAATCGCATTCACCCTTACTCTCATCAAAGGAGAAAGCATGGCCCAATGGGTTAGAGACATGGGCGAGTGGATCGACAGATTGCACATGCCACAAGACAACATCCCAGCATTGTGGGATCAATTCCTGCTAGAATTCAGCCAGCAATTCCAGGACACGTAAGCGGCTCAACGAGCCCAAAACGAGCTTAGAGACTGCCGGATGAAGGGGTCCGACTACAACGAGTATATCACCAGATTCAAAAGCCTGGCAAGAAAAGCCGGATATACGTTGGGGAATGAGGAAACCTACAACATATTCCTACAAGGAATCCTGGCATCACTCCTACACGATACACTGAAGCCACCGATCCCCCTCAATTACCACGACCTTAAGGAAAAGGTCAAAACTATCACACAAGGGAAGACCATCATAGATGGCATCCTAAAGAAGACCCTCGGGGCCCAATCGCCGTTCCAACGGTTTAACAATCTGCCAGACCACTGCCGTTTCAGCAAAGAAACTGGCAACCACGATATAACCAAGGGAACCGCCCCCAATACAACTCAACGAATGCGCCCCCATCAATGAACAACACCCCAGTCCCCATGGACTTATCCAGGGGTCGTACCTCTAATAACTGGAGGGGACGAGGGAACTGGAGACAAAGAGCAGGACCACCCGTGAGAGGAAACGTGTCAGCCCCAGGATACGAAGCAATGCGATGCTTCAACTGCGGAAGAGAAGGGCATTTTGCCCGCGCCTGCCCTGAAAGGCGACAACCGCCTAGAAATCCTTACAGGCAAGGCCCTAGACAAGCCAACCTCATCGACTTCCAAGAGGAAGAAGACCAAGACTATCCGATGGCAGAACCTTCGGAGGGAACCTCTGTGGCTACGATGCGGCACAACTCGAAGGGATGTCCCTCGACGACCAAATTAAACTAGCCAAAGAGATGGGAGTGGCCCAGGATTTTCCCTCTGCCTAATCAGATCGGCCCTGCTTAGGCGGATCCATAGCGATAACGTGTACATATCAGCAAGGAAATCCATGACAGTTCATTTCTATGCACGTTCGATCGCGAAAAGAGCCGAAGGAGTGGCCCTAGTGGACTCAGGAGCCACAGAAAATTTCATGAATCTAGACTATGCCAGATGGCTGCGACTCCCCATCAAACGATTGGCAAACCCAAGACCCCTATTTAACGTCGACGGAACAGAGAATAGGAGCGGATCCCTCAAATACTACACCGACCTACAATTCAAGACAGGAACGCAGACCACAAACCAGAGATTCTTCCTCTCAGATCTGGGAGACCATAAGGCAATCTTCGGATACCCATGGTTCGCCTCCGTCCAACCAAGAATCGACTGGAAATGAGGATGGATTGACTTCACTCACCTTCCTATTGTCCTCTCAGCCCCGAATGCTGCGAAGGCAGTGTATGTGCCTCGAACTAAGAACGTACCACGACCACTCAGAAAGAGAACCGACACGTATCTCCTAGGAAGAGTGACAATAGGAGGTGCCACGAGTAACCCGGAACCAAATAACGCCATCCCAGCGGAATACAGGCGCCACAGAAAAGTCTTCAGCGAAGAAGAATCACAGCGGATGCCCAGCTCAACCATATGGGATCACGCCATTGAACTACTACCAGGAGCACCCGACACCATGCTGGGGCGACTACTCCCCCTCACCCAAGAAGAAAAAGCCGAGATGCACAAGTTCGTCCAAGAACACCTAAAGAGGGGAACCATCCGCATATCGAAATCACCATATGCAGCCAACTTCTTCTTTGTAAAGAAGAAGGATGGAAAGCTGAGGCCGGTACAGGACTACCGACCTGTTAACAAATGGACAAAGAGAAACAGGAACGTCTCGCCCCTCATTCCACAGGTCGTAGATCGACTCAGTGGATGCACCAAATTCACCATAGTAGACGTGCGATGGGGTTACAACAACATCAGAATCAAGGAAGGAGATGAGTGGAAGGCCGCCTTCCTCACCCATGAAGGACTGTTTGAGCCCACAGTCATGTTCTTTGGCCTCACCAACTCCCCGGCGACCTTCCAAATGATGATGAATGCCATATTCCGGCAAGAGGTAGGAGAGGGCTGGCTCTCTGTCTACATGGACGACATCGCCATTCACACCGCTAAACGACCACACGAGATGGAGGAACAACACACGGCGAGACACCGAGAATATGTCCATCGAATGCTAGACAAATTGGAGGAAAACGACCTCTACCTCAAGCCAGAAAAATGCCAATTTGAAAAAGAGGAAATCAAGTACCTGGGAGTGATTGTGGGAAAAGGCCACCTCAGAATGAGTCCCAAAAAGCTACAAGGGATTGCGGACTGGTCACCACCAAAGAACCCAACTGGCGTCAGAAGTTTCCTAGGATTCACCAGATACTACTGCTATTTTGTTCCAAACTACTTGAAGATCGCACGACCTCTACTGGAACTGACAAAGAAAACCACACCCTGGCACTGGGGAGAGGCAGAAATGAGGGCATTCGAAGAACTAAAGACAAGGATGTGCGGCAGCCCAGTGTTAATTCAACCAGACGTCGAAAAGCAATTCACGCTTCACGTCGACGCATCGGCATACGGCGTAGGCACCGTACTCTCACAGGAGGGACAGCCCAACGATCTCACACCAACACTAGCCCAGCGACACAAACCAATTTTACACCCAGTAGCATACTACTCGGCAACGTTCACGCCTACAGAACGAAACTATGACATCTACGAACGGAACTGTTAGCCGTCATGAAGGCGCTGGCCCACTGGAGACACTACTTGGGCTGGACAAAGATGCCCTTCATAATTCGAACAGACCACGCTAACCTCCAGTACTGGAAATCGCCGAGGAATCTGAACAGACGAACTGCACGGTGGCACGCCGACCTCCAAGAATATGACTACATACTGGAATACATCCCGGGGAAGACAAACACGGCAGCAGATGCATTATCGAGACCACCGGATGCAGACCACGGCGAGGACGACAACAAGGACATCACGATCATCCCAACGCACCGAATCCGAGCAGCGCAAACAACAAATGGAAAAACCATTGTACCAAATCTCAAAGAACTTAGGCGAGCCATCGTCAGGAATGCCCACGACATGCCCACGTCCGGCCACCCAGGAAGAGACGAGACTCTAAGAAAGGTACAGGAGCAATACTGGTGGCCAAAGATGAAGGAATGGATCGCAGAATACGTCAGGGATGTGGACATGCCAGCAGACAAAGATACTGACACATCGCCAACGCGTCCCACTCTATGAATCCCCTCAGAACCGGGCACCCTACCATTCCAAACCATATCAATGGACCTAATCACTGGACTACCACCAAAACGAGGATTAGACGCAATCCTCACCATTGTGGACCACGGATGTTCTCGCGCAGCCCTATTTCTCCCCTGCTCCACTAACATTACGGGGCCAGGAATCGCCCAACTATACCTCGACCACTCTACCCCTGGTACGGATGCCCAAGAAGATCATTAGCGACAGAGACCCGCGCTTCACGTCAAGCTTCGGAAAAGCACTCACCAAAAGCTAGGAATCCAACAGAACTGTCGACAGCTGCGCATCCCCAAACCGATGGCCTTTCCGAGCGAAAGAATCAATGGGTAGAGCAATACCTAGGTTGGTAAGGGTGGACAACGGATGATTGGACAGAATGGGTTGCGGTCGCCACCCGGTGCACAATAACCGAAGGAACAGCACCACGGGACTATCCCCCAATCAGATTCTGATCGGATATGAACCAGTACTGGGGCCCGGAGACTTGGGGATCCAGACCAACAACGAGACGGTAGAACAAAGGACGCGAAGAATGGAAGAAGCACGGGAACAAGCAGTCGAAGCAATCAATAGAAAGGCGGCCGTCACACCCGGGTCAATACAAAACCGGAGATCAAGTATGGCTGGAGGGACCCACTTGAAACTCCCACATCAAGGGTCCAAACTAAACCCAAAAAGATACGGCCCTTTCAAGATACTCAAAGAGGTATCCCCGGTTGCCTACCTCCTGCAACTCCCCGCCTCGTGGATGATCCACCCAGTGTTCCATGCCTCCCTTCTTACCCCATATAGGGAAACGGACACCCACGGACCCAATTACGCCCGACCCCCTCCTGACCTGATTGACGATGAGGAACAATACGAAGTGGAACAAATTCGAAACCATCGCCATCAAGGGCGATCAAACAAGCTCCAATACCTAATAAAGTGGCGGGGCTATCCAGAAAGCGACAACACCTGGGAACCAGCTGACCAGGTGCATGCCCCGGATCTCCTTCGGGAGTATCACAGACGCCGCCCTTGAACGTTATAAAAGGGAAGCAGAAACCCCCGGCCAAATCATCAACTCGATCCCGTTCCACTCCCTCTAAACATTCTTCCTCATGTCTTCCCCGCTCCAGTCCAGTCCCGCCCCGACCGCGCATGTCACGACCACAGAGACTGTCCAGTCTCCCACCACAGAAGCCAGCCCCAACCCAAGCACTGCGCCCCCGCCTCCAACACCATCCGCCTACCGGCGCATTCCCGACCTCGAGACCAACGCATTCTGGGAGGGACCTCTCTCCCCCGGCACCATACGATCCGTCCTGGACGGATACGACAACCTCAACCCGGGCAGCTTCGTCACTGGCCAAGGCCTCGCCTCCACGCTCCAGCAGCGAGAGGCGTTATTCCAAGACGAGGCGCGATGTCTCAACGCCAGTTCAAAGAGGTCAACTGGGATAACCGCGAACTTAAGGCACGGATCCACAAATCGATGGGGAGCCCCTCCTGTGCCCTGATGGGTACGTCGAGAACGAGGGGCGGCTCCCGACTTCACCATCACCACCCCCGACGGCGAGAAACCCGCCGTATTCATCAAACAGTTGGACGACGGGCGAGTGGCGGGCTGGCGGCAATGCGACGGGCGACCATGAGCCCAAATCATCGACTCTATGCGCGCCCCGACTTCAACGACTTCCCCCTCTCACCACTCCCACCATGGTTCCGCGCCCGCTTATGGGGAACCGAGATCGACTACCACCCGCTCCGGGAAGCCGTCATCGCCTGGACGATTGGAACCTCCTTGCCGAGGTTTCATGCTATCGCGTCTTGGACCGCGAAACCGATATCGCGCACGCTGAATTACGCCTGGCTCAGGCGAATTTGGCAGCGTCTGAGGCTGCAAAGCAGGCAAGCAAGGACCGGCTCGTGCAGCAAGAGCCGGAGGAAGATTCCCATGGTGGGAGTCGAGCGACCGCAGCTGGCCCGACGTCGGCTTGGAGGAAAACAGGATGAGGACATCCTGTCTAGTGGGAGGGTGATGTAACCGGCCTGGGGTGATGGTTCAACACCATCGCGCCCCTGTAAGTTGCAGAACTGGCCAAATTGTGTGTTCGTACCCTGTTTCATGTTCGCGCCCTGTTTCACGTAGATCAGCCTGTGATTTCTTGAGTGACTTGTGCTACTGGCTGTCATTGTTCCGGCTCCATAAATAGATAGCACTGCCCCCTCAGGCCTTAGGCCTGCCCTCATGTACTATGTACTATAAATAGGGGACTCATTACGCCTGGTAGAGGCAAGTTGAGTCTCTTGTCTCAATCTTAGCAGTGTTCTATCTCCTAGTGGGTGGCTACTGGTCGGAGCTCAGCAAGCGGTAACCCAGGCATCGACATCGACTTGCAGGTTGACTCCTCTTCTATAAGTCTTCTAGGACACTTCGAGTCCTAGCTTATCGACTTCGTGTGTCTATTGTTGCTGTCAAACCCTTGGCGGTGACACCACTCATCCACCCACACCCCTGCCTGCTGTTGCCTATGTGCACTTGCTTACCCCCACCTTCCCACCATGCCTGCTTGCCTCACTTGCCTGTGTGCACCTGCCTCCACCTGTCCATGTGCATCTGCCTCTACCTGCATGTGTTTGCCCCTATACACCTGCCCCAACACACCACTGTGCCTTCCCCTGCTTGCCTATACATTGTCTGGTAAGTAGTTTATATATATATTATGCTTATGCCTGCCACACCTGTCTGTGCCCACTGCTCCTGCCTTTCCTGCATCTGTCTACCCCACAGTGCTGTGCCCCCTGCCTGTGGGTGAGTAATCTTTTTGTTTTTCTTTATGTTCATGTGTTCAGGATTGCAACCTGCACATGCCCAGCCCTGCCTGCTCCCACCACCTACCTGCACCCACCTGCCCACCCACCCGTGCCCACATTTGCCTGCTTGCATGTATGTGCCCCTCCTGTGCTTGTGGGTGAGTGTTTTGTTTCTCTTCTTTCTGCTTGTGTTCACAATTGCAACCCACACGTGCACCTGACAACAGCCACCAACACCTGCAAGCTTCTCTACTCTGTAGTTAGGTGCCCTGGCCTACAACAACTCACTATGAGCCACTGCTCACAGGGCAGACCTCTGCCCCAGTCCCAATGATGACAATGTGGTGTCATTGTTGTTGTCAGCTCCTGTACTTAGAGGAGCCTGCAATTGTGGGTCTTCTTGATGCAGGAGCTGTGAATGGCACAATGGAGACTGGGGACAGTGGGTGAAGGTGGGAGGGGGATGACTATAAGCTTGTCATGTCATGGCTGTCAGGAAATGACTAGCATTTCAGCCTAACTGACAAAAGTGATGTGCTTAGTGAAGAGCTGGCTGCATGTCACGCTTAGACATCACATGTCTTAGTGTGAGGGTTCGAGTTCGGTTTGGTTCAGTTTGGGGTTTGGACACCTTGTCCAAGTCTGGTTTCTGGTATGGTTCGAGGTTTGGAGTTCTGTCCTTAGAACTTGTATGGTTGTGGGTTCTGAATGGCATGTAGCGGCGCCAGCTGTTTGGTTATCACTTTGAGGAAGTGATGTCTGGAGGTGCAATGATGTCTTGTATACACTTAGTTTGTTGGTATTCATGCTAAGTCGTGAATGGAAGGGGTTCTGGTGTCTTGTAGGAGCGGCTCCTGGTTGCTACTGGTGTGTCGTAGTATGCAGCATGTATTACAGAGGTCGTAGTATGCGACTTGTTTGTATAGACGACTAGAGTTCCTTTACTAGTGGCCTTATATAGACGGCTAGAGTTCCGTTACTAGCAGCCTTCGGGTTCAGGTTCTGGGTGGGAAAGATGGTGTCTTTCTGTCTGAGTTGTTCGGAGTTTCAAAGTGAAGAGCAAATGCAGCTCTAAGTCGATTTAGCAGGCCTTAGGGTACGTTCTAAGGTGCAAGAGGATAGTTCGGATGGTTCTTAAGCTTAAGTTCACAAGGGATGAACTTGGAAGTCCTGTATTATACAAGAGACTAAGCTTAAGGCTTGAGTCTCACTTTGGGGGGCTTTTATAGGCCCTGTGGCTAATGTACAGTAAGTACATATGACTAAGTAAAGGATGATGCGTCTCTCTGGCATCATACTAAGCATATATGACTACAAGATAGTAAGCATGTATGACTAAGTAAGTGATGACACGTCTAGATGGCATCCTACTATGCCTATATGACTAAGAGGCTGGATGACGTGTTCAAGCGGCATCATGAGGCTGTGAGACTATGAAACATGACAGCATATTAGTCTGAACATATAGTAATGAGCCGAGGCAACATGACATAAAGTGGAGGGCAGTGAAGCGTAATAGAGGTGTGGTAATATATAGGGATGGATGTGGAAAGGGCTCCCTGCCAGTCCATGAGAAAGCGATTACTATATATAGTTAAAAATGATGTAAGCAGAAATAGTCAGCAGTCCATAACAGTGTGAGACTGTCCAGTTTAGGCATAGCCATGCAGACATTCCATCTCAACATAGTTGTCTATATGAACAAGTCACATACTACAACCTCTGTAACACACATCATATACTATGACCACCAGTAGCACGCAGGAGCTGCTCCTACAGACATCAGAACCCTTCCATTCATGAGCTTCATGAACCACCAATGAACTAAGTGCAATATAAGACATAGTTGCACCTCCAGACATCACTTCCTAGAGTGATAACAGAACAGCCGGCACTGCTAAATGCCATTCAGAAGCCACAGCTGTACAAGTTCTAAGGACAGAACTCCAAACCCCAACCCATATCAGAAACCAGACTTGGACAAGGTGTCCAAACCCAAACCAAACCAAAACCAAAACCAAACCCTCATACTAAGACATGTGACATCCTAGCATGACATCAGACTAAGCTTACCAGAAAGCCAGACAGCTATCCACTTGAACAACCCAATCCCTGTGCACAATACACAAGTATTACTGTCATGAGTATACAACAGTAGAACCAACACCTATTACTACCCATGATATCCACCACCATGGACAAATTCAGAAGAGAACCTTGCATCCATCCTAGAGCCTTCCCAGGAAGTACAAGGGTCCCCTCAACTGAAGATCAGAACAAAACCTCCCACTGCATATCATCAGACAAAATATCCATTGGATTGTCAAAGGACCACACAGAGGATACAACCTCAACATACCAAGTGAACCCACCAGTGCAATCCAAAGAGTACCAGTTGAATTTATTAAAGGACACTGGTATACCCTCACAAAAGATACAGACAACCTTTATTGGCATACGACCAAGACAAAATCAACTACAGAGTAGCAGAACAGGCTACCCATTAATAGACGATCCTTATCATCCAGATTACCACCCCTTTTGCATCACACTAACCCCAGCGACTACCACAAGAGGAGTACTTGCAGAACTGCAAGTCAAAGGAACTCAAACCCCCAGAACTACTGATCTACATTCACCAAGAGTCTCACAACACACAGGAGACAACTTAGACAATGAAGAACAAGAAGGATCAGACCATCATTCTGAAGATTGACCTCATACACCAGAAGAAGCCGATCCACCAATGTACCACAAAGAAACACCCTAGCACCATGTGCAACTTGAAGCCCCACAACCACCAGCATAAGAACCACCTCTACCAGCAGACATAGAACAACTAGGCAAACAAATAAACCTCCTAGCCCTTCACACCAGACCACCGATCCAAGTAATACCTGCAGACCAACAAGAACACCTACTACTGCCTCAACAACCCATACAAGTTTTTATGGCAAATGTACCACCACCACAACAACCCCAGCAGCCTCAACCACCTGCAGGAGGACCTCCCCCAGGTCCATAACAAGCAGGAACACAAGCAGCTCCACCTCCAGGAAATGGCAAATGGAACAGTACTCCTCCAGAAGTATTCACAGGAGACTGTAGCTGAAGCAACAAATTCCTAAGGGAATTTAAACTATACAAGTTACTCAATGAAGACAACAAATCAATGCAAGTCCTATACAAGAGGGCCACCCTTGCATTGTCCTATATCAGAGGACCCCTACACGTCCGTTCCGGCAGGCACCATCAGCATGACCAAATAATGTAACAAAATTTCGAGGCCTAGATTAGTCAATCAGGGCCTGAATTAGACTTCTGAATGCACGTCTCTTGTCATGGTCATTAAGCGAGTCATTAGACTGCACGCCAAGCAACAGAATGAGATGTCAGCCTTTCATCTTGGCGATACCATTTATTCGTTGTTGTGATGCAGATTTTCCGTCCCTTCTTTGGCATCTTCCTGGCATGACTTCGACATCCTTCTGGACCTCTACCCTTGGACAACGGTCTTAGATATACTTATGCAGAGCCTTCTCCCAGTAGCTACTGTCATACTTTTTACTTTCTGGGTTTTGTCCATGTCATCTTCGACTGCCAGATGGCATGCTAAGGGCAAAACCATTATAGATCGAAGCTGTGAGTGTGATTGTATCATTTAATATACAGCCTTTAATCTTACTGTTATCCAGAGTATTCTATCAAGAATGGACAAGTGAAATGCTTGATATGCCCCACCCGATTCACCACATCAAGCTATTTCAATGTTAGCAACTTGGGACAGCACGTGAAGGGAGAGTGACATCTGTTGTCAGTTAGCAAATTACAGCAAAGCAAGGAGGTGCAGGCATCGTCTGATACCAACAAGGAGTCAAATAATGACTTTAACTTCGTTGAAGGTATGCCATTTGCATACCACTTCAGTTGTTTCTTATCTTCATGGGAACAGCATTTTCGGGCAAGCCACTTGATGATTTTGGTGATGCTATTCCAGATGTGGGACCCCAGAACCATTGCATGAAGCTGTTGCAGGGCCATCCTTACCCAATGGCGGCATGTTATTCTCCACAGGGGAGGAACCTATATCTCTTATGGCTGAATCACTTGCCTGAGCACTCTAAAATTCCAAAGATTTATTAGGTGAGGCTCAACTTCCAGATGAAGGCTTCAATATCAATGAGAATGACCCATTCTATTGTGAAGGTATAGTACATAATTCCTCTTTACAGACCCCAACATGGTGCCAAGCTCACAGTTCACTTTCAGGACCAGAGGAATCTTCAGAGGCACTTTTAAAGCATTGGTTTGGGTTGGATGCAAAGAGTGAATGGTTTCCGTATCTAGATAAAGCTGTAAGAAGTATGGCATATAATCACTGACCTGCACTAACTTTATCACGATGCAGCTCTTCCTCATGGATTTGCTCTTCAGCTCGCCAAGGCTGAAATTCTCGAGGGCACAACAAAAGGCCATTCTTTCATGGGTGAACGAACTTGGCGCTACTGTCCCATCTTACAAGAAATTCCAAGCAACACAAACCGGTCTCTTGAACAAATTGGGCAACCCAACAAGCTGTGTCAAGTCTGGCCGGGGGAATGTCTATTATCTTAATGAGATTGGTGACTCAATTGCGAAGGTAAGCTTGCTCCAATTTACATTGAACATGGAACTAATCTATTTGAAAGGACATGGCCAACCCGATTTCACGACCCGGAATGGTTTTCTATCTGGATGACAGTGGCAGCTCCCTTAGCCAGACCTGGAATGCAGATAAGATGCTCAAGGACGTCCCTGACCACCTCTTAACACCAATGATCAAACATCAAGGGGTAATTTATTATGTCAATGAGCTTGTGCAATGCAAATGCAGGGCCTGGTTTATTCCAAATCGGTGGATTACGAAGAATGGCTCCATGTATGCTGTTGGCTACTTTGTCACTGAATGCGAAGTATGTGATGCTTTGCAAGTGCTTATTGTATTGTAATTTATATTCACTTTCTCTGCTACAGGATGGCCTTAACGTTGAAACTGATCATCTGGAAACAGTTGAAGTTTTGACATTTTCTGCTAATATCAAAACAATCTTGAGTTTAAATACAGGCATCTATCCCTTTTCAGGTTCGTTGATCAATGCAAGGAGTATAACATAATTTAATCCAAGCTATGTAGAGGGGTCTTGCAGCTATTGCGATATGATGCCCCACCCACTTTGGAAGGTCACCAGAAGTCACATGGTCTATTCCGTCCCACTTGTCATTTTCCAAGATGATGTATCTGGGAATCAGTCAAAGCAGTGGAATAAGCATTACTCGTGTTATTTGTCAAATGGTATGATCCCATGTCAGAAGCTTGAGAGCGAGTTTCATGTTCATTTTGTTGCCATGTCACCGTTTGCAAGTCCTCTGGAAATCATGCAAGGCATATGATGTTCAATAGAGTAAGTCTTTCTCGACTTGTTGCTCTTATTCAATCACCAATGCAATATTTAGGACTGCATTTGCATCACCTGTTGTCGCTTGGGATTGCCAAGAGAAAGAAGAAGTTTTGCTTCGACCATATGCTCTGCTGTTTCCAGGTGATAATCCAATGCAGGCAGAATTTTGCAGCTCTGCAGGGCTATGTTGTAACCATTTTTGCCGAACATGTAGGGTTGGAGGCAGCCAGAAGTACAAGCAGTCAGATGAAGGATTCTCAGAACTTTTGAAGGTTAGTTGTACATCCACCAGTACACATACAAGTTCTGACGTGGACTCCAACGTCAGGAAGGGATATATCGCACACCGGAGGAGACAAGCAGAACACACTTGGGCAACTCTTTACGGCTCTCCAGCCATCAGTTTTGACAACTCTTATGGAGGCCGTTCATTCATTGGGCACCAAAGATGCACTCACACAGCCTGTCATCGACAATCTTGTTAAATTAGGGCAGCAATTACAAAAGAACAATCCAGAGTGTGCTGCATACACCCCTGACAAAGTTCAATCAATTCTCACAGATGAGCTTAAGCGGGCACAAGGCCTTGGACATGGAATTCTCAACCCGTTGATTGACATGGATGGTAAGGAATTCCACTTGTGTTTTATAATTTATCTAAGATATCAAAACATATTAGGTGTCGATATTCATAAAGATACACCGACTGAGATCCTCCATACTATTCTCCTTGGCATTGTAAAGTATTACTGGGCCAGACCATATGGATATTAGAGAAGGCGAAGCAGCTTGAAATATTCCAGGCACAGCTCAATTCCATAGTTACTGATAGTTTGAATGTTCCAAAGCTTCAGGCAGATTATATGTGTCAGTACAAGGGAGGTCTGATTGGAAAGCACTTTAAAACAATTTCACAAGTGATGGCATTTGCAGTGTATGACATTGTTCCGAAGGAGGTGCTGGAAGCATGGCTAATCATCAGACAGCTGACAGTCCTTCTGTGGCATACGGAGATAAAAGATATTGAATCATACATGGCAAGTCTTGGCGTTCACTATGTTGTGGGATCTATCTCACAAGTTAATCTACAGAAGGAACTTGACTTGTGCATAAATGACTTTCTCAACATAACATGTAAATGCAGCCCAAGCATTCTAATTACAAAACCAAAGTTTCATTTTCTTGTTCACCTTTCTTTCTATATCTGCTGCTTTGGTCCAGCACTTCTGTTCTCGACTGAGTGCTATGAGGCATATAATGCAGTCTTTTGTGCTGCATCTGTATTCAGTAATTGGCTTGCCCCAAGCCGTGACATTGCCTGGTCTTTTGCAGGAATTGATCGTGTTAAACACATTGTCACTGGTGGTTGGTGGCTGGACATTTGAACGAAACAATGGACTCGTGCCAGTCAAAAGGTTTTGACACATATTCTCGAACACCCTGAACATGCATCCATGGTGGGACTTCCCACGAAACAGCCATACTCACCAGGTGAATTTGGGTTCTGCATCCAAGTTGAACATGTACTAAACTACTGGCTTCAACTAGGTGTTACTCTTGAGCATCCAAGAGCCACCTGCATTAACAACTTGTTGTGGGACTCCCTTCGAGCATGCAAAGTCATAAGCAAGCCAGTGGCCTTCAATTCATTTGAATGTAGATGTGCTGTTATTGCATCATCAGGAGAGGTACTCGAGTGTGGGGGTAATGCAATAATCAGAGTTGAGGGGGTACATATATTCCATTTGCTATGTCTGTACATGCTGATGTGGCTCGTAATTGTCTCCAGGGGGATTTCTCGCCATTAAGCTTTGGTATCATCCGTGAAATTACTGTAGCAAGATCCAAAACGCGGCCCATTCAAGATCTCACATATATTACTGTGCAATGCTTTGATCTCGCTGCAATGAAACATCCCTTGCTTGACATGCCCTCTGTTTCTCTGTCGCAGTGTTATGTAGTCATTCACCCACAGGTATAAAATTTGCTTCCTGCAATAAAAGCTCTGTTAACTGCCACTACATCTAGGACATCTTAGTGCAGTGAACCTTCAACATGATTGCCACCGTGGTGCTTGCAGTGTGACAGGGACACAGGCAGTATATGAAGAGTGCGAGATCACATCTCTTTCTCAAACAGTTGTTACTCACACAGATAGTGAACACTACATTGTGAATATCGCCTCCCTGCATAACTATGCTCAAATTGCATCAGTGCTACCATCCAATCTTCAAACACCTTCATTCCACATCAAAAGTGAGGCAACCTTATGAAATGGTGCTGCTTTACAGATCCAGCTTGCAAAACAGAAGCCACCACCTGGCACAGCTGAGCCTGACCCTACTCTGTCATCAAATGCTATGGAAGCACCATTAACTGCTGCTGAAAATAATTCAACCACAATCCCAAGTTACGGAGATGACCAGCTGACACCCAACCAAGAAGGGGAAGCCCCACCACTTGCACCTCTATTTTCACATTGCCCTAAAGAGAAGCCTCAGAAGGGCAAGGTGAAACAGTCAACACAAGCTATGTACACTGAGCAAATGTGCTAGCATATTAATTGCTAACAATATTTAATCCAGTGAATCATGTACAGTAGATGTACTCAAGTATTTCTGTGATCTGTATGGCCTTTCCAAGGCTGGTAAAAAGGCAGATCTTGTTGATCACTTGATGAAGGATATCCAGAGGTATGTTGACTAACACCAGGGGAGAAAACTAGAAAATTGACAGATTATGTTAGTTTACAACATACATACCCTACAGTGCAAGAAATAAGTATGGCTCAGGATGCTGTTAAGCAGCTGACCAGAGTACTAGCCACCTCTCATAAGTGAAAACAAGTGGAGCCAGAGGTTGGTACAAATTCCATAAATAATAGTGAAGGACCAGTGAAGAAGAAAAAAGGTGCTGTTGAGGATGATTCACACAGAGAGAATGAAGGAATGCTCAGAGGCTTGTTTACTAATACATAGACACTGTACATTGAATGAATTCCCATAATTTAGAGGCACAATTTAAGTTAGCCTCAGTCCGTGCAGCCCTAAAGGATGCTGCAAAGAGGTGTGGAAATAAATTTTTGCATAAGTCCTAATTGCGACTTGAAAATTTGGTCAACACACAAGTCACCACTTCAACAATTCATGAACCATGCCTCTTTTTGACAACATTCTAAGCAGCGACCCAATTGAGCCTTGGAGCAATGGAACATTGAATGCACCGACACCAGAGCAATGAATGCCATGGACCACATTGGGATCCAGCCTGGATGAGAACACATAAATTTTTTTGCCTCGCCAGCAGCTGAGCCATGATTCATGATAGCCAACTCACATTTCTATTGAAGACCCACCCCTGGGCCACAGAATCATGATGCTCAACACACGACCCAAGTGCCACCCTCTGTACTTGGTCGTCGTGTACATGACATTCAGGAATGGTCACCTCGTGAAAAGGCTCATCTAGGAACATTTGCAAAGGAGAAGTGTGAGGTCTATGGTGTTCCATTAAAGCAGCAGGATGAAATCATTGAGATGAGTCGGGTGCAAAGGATTCCACTGAAAATAAGTTACAAAGACTAACCTCCAGCGCATAGCTCACAACACATGAAATGATGATCACTTGGATATGTAGATCAGCGGCAGATAAAGAAGAGGCTCTTCACAATGTTTTGCTCACCTATCTCAAGTCACCTGCATTTAAGGTAAATTTTTCATAGCATATATCAGCATCATGTTCACCTTTTGGCCAGGAAAATGTTGCCTCTAAGCTGCAGTGTATGCTTCTGGAACCAAAACTCTCTTCCTATAAGGATGGGGTGCTGCCCTGAGCAATGGTAAGCCGCCTAGATCACGAGCTGTTGAAAGGCCATCTGAAAAGTTACAACAGCACCATATCCATCTCAACCCAGGAAACTATTGTGTCCCTCAAGATCTGCAAAGTTTGATCCCTTCGAATGCCTTTGCTGCATCCATGAGTTGGGTATTGACAACAGCAAGGTCAAGGTTGAAAGGAAAGGTGTGCAGTCAATCACATGTCAATTCACTTGAATGAGAACAATGGCTCATCCCTTTGTGGCAGATGGCATCTGCATGGGGACAAAAAAAGGACATTTACCAACTTTTGAACGACCTCAAATTTAAATCTAGCCAGGAGTTCACTGACAACATCTGGGGTCGCTGGGCATTTGTAGTAGGTTTTCCAGTCTTATATGATGCTTCATTCCTGACCATAAGTTGTTAGCACTTGAAACTTGTCGATTTTGGTGAACTCATCAAAGAAGATAAGCAGCAGGACAAGAACTTCTGGGATTGGTTGGATAATGAGTTGGCAGAGCAACAAGATAAATACAAGGATGAATGAGACAAAGCAATACAAAACCAAAAAATTAGCCAGTAAGCGTTTCTTATCTTGTTTTCTGCTCTAGTGGCCTACTTAGCCACGACTTAGAATCTTCTCCTCCGCTCTCAAGAGGCATGCTGAGTTACGTGCTCCCAAGATGAAGCTTCAGGCTGCCCCTTTGCGAAACTTGCTGACTTGGCAGACCAATTTGAGTCTTGTCGTGCTTGAGATGGAGAGCTATAGCACAGGTGATTTGGATGGTGAGGCTGCAGGACAGGACGAGGAAGAGCATGAGGAAGATTAGAAATCGGATTCCACGGGAATCATGGATGGTATCATCGAATACATAATTGTATTGAAAATGGATAAAACAAATATTTTCGATACTCTTTGGAGACCTGATAAACCCCTGATAATGGCATTTCAACAACGTACTTATATCAAGCAATACAAGATGTCAAATTTATACATGAATTTTGTTTATGGCCTGGTGTGAAGCAAACCCAAGGCAAAGCTGAACGAGAGCCATAACAACCCACCTCAGACAGACATCAATGGGCGCAACCTTAATCTAAAGTTACATTATTACAACCAAACAACCATCTGCATCAGGTGGTGTGAATGTCTCCAGATCGGCTGTCACTCTGATGGAGCTCCCGGATCAGACGTGTAGTTGACAATTGGGTCTATGATTGAGTTGATCATCTTCATGACCAACACCACAACCATAATGTACCCCTACAAGATAAAATACACTGGGCTACACTCAAATCAGCCTTCATAGCCACATTTACAGACATCCACAAAGTCACCAAAGCCACCACTGCACTCCAACAATTAAAGATGAAGCAAGGCAACCTAGACAGCTATATAGTGCAGTTCAAAACCCTTTCCATAAAGGCAGGGTACCACCCTGACGCACCAGCAACCCTCCAAATGTTCCTCCAAGGATTACCACCTAGATTAGGATGAAGAACTCTGAGGATGCACCCTGGACTAACCACTTTTTTAGAATATGTGGCCACCATCCAGCAAGAAGCAAAGACATAAAAGAAAGAAAACTTAATCTTTGGAGAAGGGAAATGGCCCATGCCTAACTGGGGACCCAAGCAAGCCAGCTTCCTCCCTACAAAGCCACCACCCTCCCAGAAACCTCCAAGATGACCTTACACCAATGGCACACCTATGCAAGTTGATGCCATCCAAAAAGCAAATACCAATGAAGAAAGACAGAAGCATAGAGTTGAAGGATGATGCTTTGAATGCAGTCAACAAGGACACATGGCAAAGGATTGTTCAAAGAAGAAGTTCAATCCCAGACCATTGCCTAAACCTTCCTACATCAAAGTAGTTGAAGAAGAAGAAGACCAGGAGTATTATGATGAAGAAGAGGAAGAAGAGCCTCAAGAGCAAGACAAAATGACCAAACTAGCTAACAGAATGATCCAGTTCTCTGACAACAAAAAGCTCAAATGGATGAACACCATGAGAGAAAGAGGAGTGGATTTTCAAAAAGTCTGAATAACATGGCCATCATTCAGACTTTATTCCAAAATGGCACTTTCATACCAAAATACAATCAGTATTAACTCAATTAATATTGCGTCACAAGGACCAACAGGCCAAGATTCAAACATTGATCAACAGTGGAGTGACAGAAAACTTCATCTCCCCTTGAATCATCAAACATTTCAAACTTCTTAGACAGAAGTTAAACAAACCCTGAACCACCAGAAATGTCAATGGGACTATCAATGCAGCAGGATAAATTACAGAGACAATACACCTCACCATCCAACATAGAGGCATACAAAGAGAACTACCCTTCTTTGTCACCAATCTGGGGAAGGACAACATTATCCTAGGATACCCTTTCCTATCAATCACCAATCCAGATATTAGCTGGAAAGAAAGAAAGATACAAGGATCTGTTATAGCATCCACCTAAGACATCAACAAAAGACCACCCATATTCCAAGTACAGAAGACTACAACATCCACCCAGCTAGCAATAGACAAAGCTAGCAAGAAGGAGAAGAAGGAATGGCACCAATTGGTACCTAGGGAATATCAACACTTTAAGAAGGTCTTCAGTGAAGAAGCTTCAAAGCAAATCCCTGAATCAAAACCCTGGGACCACACCATCAACCTTAAACCCAATGCACCTGCATCATTCAATTGCAAAATATACCCTCTATCCCCCAAAGAACAAGATGCACTAGAAGAGTTCCTCAAAGAGCATCAAGACAAGGGATACATTGAACCATCCAAATCACCATATGCCTCACCATTCTTTTTTGTCAAAAAGAAAGATGGAAAACTCCAACCCATACAAGACTATAGGCAACTAAACAAATGGATGGTCCCTAACAATTACCCTCTCCCCCTCATTCAAGACCTTATCCCACAACTAGCACACAAGAGGCACTTTACAAAGTTTGATGTACAATGGGGATATAACAATATCCTTATTAGACCAGAAGACCAACACAAAACCACCTTCAAAACAAACCAAGGATTCTTTCAGTCAAAAGTCATGTACTTTGGAATGCAAAATGCCCTAGCCACCTTCCAAAGCATGATGGACATCATCTTCAGAGAACAATTAGCAAAAGGAAACATCTTCATATACATGGATGACATCCTCATTGCAACTGATGGTACCTGGAAGGAACACCAACAACAAGTAGATGAAGTCCTACAAATCCTCACTAACAACAACCTTTATTTGAAGCTGGAGAAGTGCGAATTCCACAAAAAAGAAGTGGAATACCTAGGAATGATAGTAGGAGGTGGCCTTGTCAAAATGCACCCAGTCAAAATCAAGGCAATTACTAACTGGCCAACTCCTAAAACCATCAACCAAGTTTGCACATTTCTAGGATTTGGAAACTTTTACAAGGACTTTATTGCACACTACTCCGAAATTGCATGATCTCTACACAACCTGACGAAGAAGAACAAGCAATGGGAATGGGGGCCCAAGGAAGAAGAAGCATTCCAAACCCTCAAAACAGAATTTATCTGCTACCCCATCCTATGAACAGTGGACCAAACCAAGACCTTTATATTGGACACTGATGCATCCACCTCCACAATAGGAGCCACCTTATCCCAAGATTTTGAAGATGGGAGACACCCAGTGGCCTATTTCTTGAAGTCACTATCACCAGCAGAACAAAACTATGATATCTTCAACAAAGAGCTACTAGCAATAGTAGCTGCCACCAAAGCCTTCCATCACTAACTCCTAGGAGCTACCCAACAAATCCAGATACGCTCTGACCACAATAATCTGAAATATTTCAGATCAGCACATAAAATCACGCCCAGACAAGCAAGATGGATGGCCCACCTTGCCAACTTCAACTTCCTACTCCACCACATTCCAGGAAAGCAAAACATAATTGCTGACCTCCTATCTCAGAGAGAAGACCTTAAAAGGGGGGTAGAAGTCAACAAACATGTGACAATTTTACCCAATCATCTTTTTTCTTAAACAATATACATGCCAGATGACACCAATCAGTGACAAGAAGCCCTCCAAGAACTACATGACTCACCTATTGGAGGACATCCAGGCATCAAGAACACTTGGGACCTTGTCAAAAGATGCTTCCATGGCCCAAGACTTAGACAATTCGTCAAAAACTATGTCAAAGGATGTGCTAAGTGTCAAGAAAGCAAGACAATCCAAGTCACCCACACACCTCTACATCACTTTGACACTCCAGTTGAAGAAGGACCATTCCAATATATATCCATGGACTTCATAACTGACCTACCAAAGTCAAATGGATATGACTCAATCCTTACCATTGTCAACCAAGGATGTTCCAAAGCTGCTATATTCTTACCCTGTAAGAAAACCATCTATGGAGAAGGAGTAGCTGGACCATACCTCTGCCATTTATTCCCCTGGTTTGGAACACCAAAACAAATCATATCAGACAGAGACCCAAGATTTATAGGCAACTTTGCATGTACCATGTGTAAAGCAATTGGGACAAGACAAAACTTGAGTACTGCCTTCCACCCAAGAACAGATGGACAAAGTGAACGAATGAACCAATGGATCGAAGGCTACTTAAGACAATTTGCCAATGGAGTTCAAAGCAACTGGGCTCAGTACCTCCCAGTAGCAAAATTTGCTCACAACATGTGGAAACATGAAACAATGGGCTTTATGCCACACCAACTAATCATGGGGACTAACCCACAAGTGAATTGGAAAGATGGTGATGAAACAGTACCTGCCACTGCCACCTGAATAGAAGAACGTACCAAGGCAAGAACAATAGCCCACCAATCACTACAAAGGAAGACCCAAATAAAGAAACCAGTCAAGACATACAAGGAAGGACAAGAAGTATGGCTTGATGCATGCAACATCAAAACCAAGGCACCATCAAAGAAAATGGCACCAAAGCATATAGGACCCTTCACCATTAGTCAGCAAATATCAGCAGTGGCGTACTGGCTCAACCTAGCTCTGAACATGAACATACACAATGTGTTTCATATGGATCTAATAATACCTTATACAGAAACCAAGGAGTATGGCAAGCCTTACAAATGACCACCACCTGACACAATAGAAGGCAAAGAAGAATATGAAGTTGATGAAATTATCGCAGAAAGGAAACATGGGCACAAAGATCAGTGCCAATACCTGGTCAGATGGAAAGGATACCCTGCATCAGACAACTCATGGGTCAGCAGTGATGACCTACACACTCCAAAACTCCTTGAAGAATTTCACAAGACCAAAGAAACCTAAGCAGGGGGTCAAAACATATATAAGGACTCATGAACCAAGACAAAGACCTCAGCAAGCAACTGCCTCTTTAGCCACTTACTACCAAACCAGCCTCACTACCACTACCACACTCTCATCTCTTACACCCCACTCTCACCATTCCCAACTTTTGAAACATTTAGCCCTAAACACAATACCAATGGCTGCAATTGTCAGCACCACCCCTATGGCACCCACGACTGGTCTACCCACCAACTGCTTTTACCCCCTTGCTTTTCTTGAGGATACCACCTCCACCAACAACAGTTCCTGGGGATCCGTCTCCCCACCACTGCTTACCCTTATGGGGTATTCAGTTGACAGTGCCCCAGCTTCCCCACTTTCTACCTTCACTAATCTTAGGCTCGATGCCCTTGCAAATGCTTGCAAGAAGGCCACCACCACCACCATATACACTCAGCATGTTCTAGCAGGTGATGTCTGTGATGCCCTTTGTGCACTGGGAGCCAAACCAGCTTGCTCCCAGCAAGAAAAAGAAGAAGACAAAGAAATATGCAAATGACAAGTCAATAAGGAGGAGAAGGACCAGACAAAGGGTGAAGAGAGTGACAAATACCCAGGCGCCAGTTGGCGCACCCATATGTTTGAACCATTAATTGTCCCCAATGAAATGGGAGGAGCCAAGCATGCCAAGTACTTCAAGTACCACTTCGACAACAACCACTACCCCCTCATTAGCACCACCATGGGTAAGGGACACCTAGTCTATACAGACATACTCCATCCCATCCCCTCCACACATCCTGCTGCTGGATACACTAAACATCATAGCCAATTGTTCTCTGGCAGGGAACCATTCGCTGAGAGCATCCTTAACACCATGAACAATGAAGGGGACAAATCACTGACAGCAGCTATTATTGCCTACCGCAAGTGGGAAGAAGACAACCACTACCTTGAGCAAGAAATGCTCAAACTCAAAATCAAGGCAGCATTTGTACATATGAAGAAGATGGAGTGGTTGGGAGGATTGCAGGATGCCAATGCCTTCAACTGCATCACCACTGGCCTCAAAGTGCAGCCAGTCCCCTGGAGCAACATCGAAAAAGTTGCTCACAACAAGATGCTCAAGGACTTCAGAGTCCCTGAGTATCTCAAACACATTGCCCCCCTTGACACTGTCAATGACAATGATGAGTATATACAGTTTTGGGGGGCCATCAAGAACCACAAGAAGTGCCACAAGTGCCGCCGCACCAGCCATATCCATCACAACTGCCCCTTCAGGGAGTCCCACCAAGGATGCTCCCCATGACTCTAAACAGGGGGTGATGTTATGGACTGCCGGACTATTTCTGCTTACATCATTTTTAACTATATATAGTAATTGCTTTCTCACGGACTGGCAGGGAGCCTCTTCCACATCCATCCCTATACATTACCACACCTCGATTATGCTTCACTGCCCTCCACTTTATGTCATGTTGCCTTGGCTCATTACTAATACTCTCAGACTAATATGCCACCATGTCTTGTAGTCTCACAGCCTCATGATACTGCTTAAATGCGTTATCCAGCCTCTTAGTCATATAGGCTTAGTAGGATGCCATCTAAACACATCATCACTTACTTAGTCATACATGCTTACTATCTTGTAGTCATATATGCTTAGTACAATGCCTTAGAGACATATCATACCTTTACTTAGTCATATGTACTTACTGTACAGTAGCCACAGGGCCTATAAAAGCCCCAAAGTGAGACCAAAGCCTTAAGCTTAGTCTCTTGTATAATATAGGACTTCTAGTTCATCCCTTGTGAACTTAAGCTTAAAGAACCATCAGAACTATCCTCTTGCACCCTAGAACATACCCTAAGGCCTGCTAAATCGACTTAAAGCCACATTTGCTCTTCACTTGAAACTCTGAACAAAACTCAGACCAAAAGGTGATACCTTTCCTACCCAAAACCTGAACCTGAAGGCTGCTAGTAATGGAACTCTAGCCATCTATTTGAAGGCCACTAGTAAAGGAACTCTAGTCATGTCACTGCCAGGAGTGTTGGCAAGTAACACTAGACACAATTGATATTGAAGGAGAAAGCTAAGTCCTCTGAAGCAACTTAGAAGGCTTATAGAAGAGGGTTACCACCCTAGAGTATGTCCTAGTGGCCACCCTAATAGTCCAGTATAGAACAACACTAGAATTGAGACAGGAGACTCAACTTACTGTCCTAATGACAATAAGCAGTCCATATTTATACTACTACAATAGTGGTACTCCACTATGATATCATACAGGACTAGAACTATGGAGCTATAACTATCACATGCACTGACACTCCACAATGACACACACATGGCTGGTTCTTGAACTTACAAGAGTGTGATGCCTTACCATCCCTCCAGGCTGGCTACATCACCCTCTCCCTAGATTTAGATGTCCTCATCTTTAGTAGGGAGAAAGGCATCTCTTGCCTTTGTCCTCATGCCTCTGGGCACTCCTCCTCCCCATCTGCCCTGTGAAGTGGCTGTACTTGAGGTGTTTGACTTTGGCTGGGAGGTGTACCACTGCCAAACTTTCCTCAGACTGTTCCCTAGCCTTTTGAGTGAACTGGAGGTCTGCTTGGTAAAGCTGAATTTTGTTAGTGATGATTTGGGCCTCTTTGTTGTAGCACCTGTAGCGTTTGAGCTCTGCCATGATGTAACCGGCCTGGGGTGATGGTTCAACACCATCATGCCCCTGTAAGTTGCGGAACTGGCCAACTAGAGTGTCTGACCCCATTTCATATTCTTCCCCTGTTTCATGTACATCAGCCTGTGATTTCTTGAGCAACCTTTGCTATTGGTCGTTATTGTCTCCTTCGCATCTCACGTATAAATAGGTAGTAGCACTGCCCTTCAGGCCCTAGGCCTGCCCTCAAGTACTATGTACTATATATAGGGGACTCATTACACCTAGTAGAGGCAAGTTGAGTCTCTTGTCTCAATCTTAGCAGTGTTCTACCTTCCTGTGGGTGGCTACTGAGTCAGAGCTCAGCAAGCAGTAACCCAGTCATTGATATCGACTTCATCACTATAAGTCTTCTAGGTCACTTCGAGACCTAGCTCATCGATGTAGTGTGTCTTCTGTTGCTGTCAAACCTTTGGCGGTGACATTAGACTCAACTTGTTTTTCAATACAGCTAGCAGTTCAGAAGGAACACTGCAGACTACAACCCTCAATTGGGTAGACGCCACCAAAGGCAGACGGAACCACAGGGTTCGATACATCTCCAGGGAACACCCAGCCAATCCCATGGATTGGGATATACAAATCATTGTCACAGCAAGAGGCAAAGCACCAACCAACCCAAAGCTGGTGTGCATCCATGACGATAAGTGGAAGGAAGTCCACTGGACTGAAGGACGATACACCTTGGGAGCAGCAGTCCCACAGCTACATGAATACGACACTGAAGGATCAGAAGCTGACGAGCTTCTTGACGAAGAACTAGAAGGACCCAAGGTCATCTCAGACACAGAATCGGACGAAGCGGTCAAAGAGATCGACGACGCCTTCAATAAAATCAAGATCACCCCGGTGGAAGAAAAGGCACCAACATTCCCCATCAGAACCCTCACTCCACTCCAGGGATTACCAACTGACGCCTTACCAGCAGGAGCTAGAATCCCCAGCCTTTCACAAGCTGTCATGGTGGACTATTGGGACGCTTACGCTTACTAATCTTCTTGCCTTATACATACATATTTCCCACAGTCTGGCTGGAGTCGTCACCACTTCCCCCTCCTTACCTTACACTACTGCTATTACACTCTTGCCAATCCCTTCTGCTGTTGTGTTGCCTTGGCTTGTTACTAAACTACTTACACTAATCTGCCAACGGTTTTCGTGGCCTTACTGCTGCTGAAACACGTCAGATGCTGCCAAAAGACTCTGCCTAAATAGTTATGTATAAATATGCTCATAGAAGGGGACCAAAGCCTTAAGCTTGGTCTCTTGTGAATCCTAGACATTCTTAGAGCAACTCTCTAAGTGATCTGAAGCTTCCCACCCCCTTTTCCTCTCCCCCTTGCGCCCTAGAATGTACCCTAGGGTCTGCTAAGCGACTTAGTGATGTGTTTCACTTAATCTACCATATATAGTAAACCGAGTCCCGATTGGGAACTCTTCGAACTCCGACACATATGTTAAGCGCTCAGAAAGGCGTTGCCTTTCTTCGCTCCAGACAGACAAAGGTCACCAAGTAACGGACTTCTCAGTGCTCTATAAAATCACCCTATCTGCATCAGAACACCCAGCAGGAAGGAGCAGCTCCTTCCATTCACGACCTTAGTGGCATACCGATGAACTAAGTGCAATACAAGGCATATCAGCACTCCAGACATCCCTTCCTTTGGATACACATCTTAAGTATCCAAATCGACTCCTTCACATCTAGATCCCCTTCCTCCTTCAGGAGATAGGGAACGACAGCAGCCAGCACCGCCACTACCCACAGCCATTCTAACAAGGTGTTAGAACTCCACAGAAGACGACCAAGACGACAGTCACTGACGCAGATATCATCCTACATATACAACAGAAGGACAGAGATAGGCCAGATGCCTTACCCCTTATACAAAGAGAACAAGCAGCCAAGGAGGCTGCCAGACAGAAACATTGACAGAACTGCCACGCTCAGTCCAGCGTGACACAAGCCATGTCTACACAAACCACTACAGCCACAGCTGTTGCTGCCCAGCCATCCACAACTACCCAAAGCGCACCACAACACATTCAGAATGTCCTCAGACAAGTCCTCAAAAGGCCAGGACCACCAGGAGGGCCCGGAGGAGGACCAGGAGGACCAGGAGGACCAGGGGGACCAGACCCGAACGCGCCACAGATACCCATGGCAGCAGCCGCCGACGTAAAAACTATGGGAGCACTCCCACAAGTCTTCATGGGAGATAGGTCTAAAGCTGATGACTTCATCAAAGAAGTAAAAGGGTACCTACGCCTGAATGCGGATGTAACAGGATATAACTCTCCCTTTAAAAAAATCACTTTCACCCTCACCCTCATCAAAGGAGAAAACACGGCCCAATGGGTTAGAGACATGGGCAAGTGGATCGACAGACTACAAATGCCCCAAGACAACATCCCAGCACTATGGGACCAATTCCTCCTAGAATTCAGCCAACAGTTCCAGGACACTCAGGTGGCCCAGCAGGCCAGAAACAAAATTAGGGACTGCCAGATGAAAGGGTCCGACTATGATGAATACATCACCAGGTTTGAAAGCCTGGCAAGGAAGGCAGGATACACATTGGGAAATGAGGAGACCTACAACATCTTCCTACAAGGAATCCCAGTGTCACTCCTACACGACACCCTGAAGCCACCGATCCCTCTCAACTATCATGACCTTAAGGAAAAGGTCAAAACCATCACACAAGGAAAGACCATCATAGATGGCATTCTAAAGAAAACCCTGGCAGGACAATCACCCTTCCAATGGCTTAACAACCCGCCCTGACCACCGCCGTTTCAACAAAGAAATTGGCAACCATGATACAATCAGGGAAGCCACCCTCAGTATAATTCAACAAACGCACCACCATCCATGAATAACACCCCAGTCCCCATGGACCTGTCCAGAGGCCGCACCCCTAATAACTGGAGAGGACGAGGAAACTGGAGACAAAGGACAGGACCACCCGCTAGGGGAAATGTATCAGCACCAGGGTACAAAGCGATGGAATGCTTTAACTGCAGCAGAGAAGGACACTTTGCCCACGCTTGTTGTCACCGCCAAGGGTTTGACAGCAACAATAGACACACTAAGTCAATGAGCTAGGACTCAATGTGCCCTAGAAGACGTATAGAGATGAAGTCGACCTGCAAGTCGATGTTGATCCTGGGTTACCACTTGCTGAGCTCCGACTCAGTAGCCACCTGTAGTGAGGTAGAACACTGCCTGGATTGAGACAAGAGACTCAACTTGCCTCTACCAGGCATGATGAGTCCCCTATTTATAGTACATAGTACATGAGGGCAGGCCTAGGGCCTGAAGGGGGCAGTGCTACCTATTTATACGGACAGAACAATAACAGCCAATCGCACAAGCCACTCAAGAAATCACAAGCTGATGTACGTGAAACGGGGCACGAACATGAAACGGGTTCAGAGTCCTCTATTTGGCCGGTTCCGCAACTTACAGGGGCGCGATGGTGTTGAACCATCACCCCAGGCCGGTTACATCACCCCCTCGCTAGACAGGATGCCCTCATCCTGTTTTTCTCCATGCCGATCATCTAGCCAGCTGTGGTCGCTCGACTCCCACCGAAGGGATTTTCTTCGCAGCTCTTGCCACGACGAGCCGGTCCTCGCACGCCTGTTTTGCAGCTTCAGACGCTGCCAGATTTGCCTGAGCCAGGCGTAGCTCGGCGCGCAAGGTGTCGGTTTCGCAGTCCAGCACGTGGTAATGCGTGACCTCGGCAAGGAGGGGCCAGTCGTCCAAGTCGATGATGGCTTCCCGGAGTGGGTGATAGTCAATCTCAGTTCCCCATAAGTGGGCGCGGAACCAAGGTGGGAGTGGGGAGAGGGGGAAGTCATCAAAGTCGGGGTGCGCGTAGAGATCGATGATTTGGGCATCGTGGTCGCCCATTGCGTTCACCGCCAGCCCAGCCACCCGTCCGTTGTCCAGCTGTTTGATGAATACAGCGGGTTTCTCACCATTGGGGGTGGTGATGGTGAATTCGGGGAGCCTCCCCTCATTCTCGACGTACCCGTCAGGGCACAGAAGGGGTTCCCCGTCGATCTGCTGGATGCGAGCTTTGAGCTCGCGGTTGTCCCGGTTAACCTCTTCGAACTGGCGCTTGAGGCATCGCGCCTCGTCTTGGAAGAGAGTCTCCCTCTGCTGAAGGGTGGCGGCAAGGCCTGCAGCCAGTTGGCGGAGCTGGGTCAGGGTGAGGTTTTCATATCCGTCCAAGACGGATCGTACGGTGCCGGGGGAGAGGGGGCCTTCCCAGAAGGCATTTGTTTCGGGGTCAGGGAACGCGCCGGGGAGGCGGATAGTGTTGGAGGCGGGGGTGGTAGTGCTCTGAGGGGAGCTGGTTTCTGCGGTGGGAGACTGGACAGTCTCCGTGGTCGCAACACATGTGGCCGGGGCTGGGACTGGGACTGGAACGGGGGAAGACATAGTGAAGCAATGATATTTCTGAGAGTGGGAGAGGAGTGGATTGATGCTTTCGCCAGGGGCTTCTGCTTCCCTTTTATTTCTTTCAAGGGCTGGCACTTGTGATACTCCCGAAGGAGATCCGGGGCGTGCACCTGGTCAGCTGGTTCCCAGGTGTTGTCGCTTTTGGGGTAGCCCCGCCACTTTATGAGATATTGGAGCTTCTTTGATCGCCCTTGATGGCGATGGTCTCAAATCTGCTCCACCTCGTATTGTTCTTCCTCATCGATCAGGTCAGGAGGGGGTCAGGCGTAATTGGGTCCGTGAGTGTCCGTTTCTCTGTATGGGGTAAGCAGGGATGCATGGAACACTGGGTGGATCATCCATGAGGCGGGGAGGAGTAGGAGGTAGGCAACCGGGGATACTTCTTTGAGTATCTTGAAAGGGCCGTATCGTTTCAGGTTTAGTTTAGACCCTTGATGTGGGAGTTTCAGGTGGGTTCCTTCCAACCACACCTGATCTCCGGCCTTGTATTGCCCCACGGGTACTTCGGCCGCCTTTCTATTGATTGCCTCTATTGCCTGGTTCTGTACCTCTTCCATTCTTTGCATCCTTTGTTCTGCCGCCTCGTTGTTGGTCTGGACCCCCAAATCTCCGGGCCCTAATGCTGGTTTGTATCCAATCAGGATCTGGTTGGGAGATAGTCCCGTGGTGCTGTTCCTTTGGTTATTGTGCACCGCGGTGGCAATTGCCACCCATTCTATCCAGTCGTCCAGCTGTCCACCCGTTACCAGTCGTGTCACCGCCAAGGGTTTGACAGCAACAATAGACACACTAAGTCGACGAGCTAGGCCTCACAGTGACCTAGAAGACTGATAGAGAGGAAGTTGACCTGAAAGTCGATGTCGATGTCGGGTTACCGCTTGCTGAGCTCCAACTCAGTAGCCACCCACAGAGAAGTAGAACACTGCTAAGATTGAGACAAGAGACTCAACTTGCCTCTACCAGGTGTAATGAGTCCCCTATTTATAGTACTAAGTACATGAGGGCAGGCCTAGGGCCTGAAAGGGGCAGTGCTACCTATTTTAAAGCCAGAACAAAAACGACCAATGGCACAAGCCACTCAAGAAATCACAGGCTGATCTACATGAAACGGGGCACGAACGTGAAACAGGGTACGAGTCCTCTATTTGGCCGGTTCCGCAACTTACAGGGGTGCGATGGTGTTGAACCATCACCCCAGGCCGGTTACACCACCCCTCCGCTAGACAGGATGCCCTCATCCTGTCTTCCTCCATGCTGATCGCCGGGCCAATTGTGGTCGCTCAACTCCGACCATAGGGATTTTCCTCGCGGCTCTTGCTGCCATGAGCCGGTCTTCGCATGCTTGTTTGGCAGCTTCAGATGCTGCCAGGTTCGCCTGAGCCAGGCGCAGCTCTGCGCGCAGAATATCGGTCTCGCGGTCCAGCACGCGATACCGTGAGACCTCAGCAAGGAGGTTCCAGTCGTCCAGGGCGATGACGGCTTCCCGGAGTGGGTGATAGTCAATCTCAGTTCCCCATAGGCGGGCACGGAACCAAGGCGGGAGTGGGGAGAGGGGGAAGTCGTCGAAATCGGGCCGTGCGTATAGTTCGATGACTTGGGCATCATGGTCTCCCGTTGCATTAGCCGCCAATCCGGCCACTCGTCCATCGTCGAGCTGCTTGATGAAGACAGCGGGCTTCTCGCCGTCTGGGGTTGTGATGGTGAAGTCGGGGAGTCTCCCCTCGTTGTCGATGTACCCGTCAGGGCACAGGAGGGGCTCCCCGTCGATCTGCTGGATCCGGGCTTTGAGCTCCCGGTTGTCGCGATTGACCTCTTCGAACTGCCGCTTGAGGCACCTTGCCTCATCCTGGAATAGCGCCTCGCGCTGCTGGAGGGTGGCGGCGAGGCCCGAGGCCAGTTGTCGCAGTTGGACGGGGCCGAGATCTTCATATCCGTCCAAGATGGATCGTACAGTTCCGGGGGAGAGAGGGCCTTCCCAGAAGGCGTTTGTCTCGAGATCGGGGAAGGCGCCAGGCAGGCGGATGGAGGTAGAGGCGGGCGTGGCAGCGGGCGGTTTGGTGTGGGCGGTTGTGGCGGAAGGTTGTCCAGCTGTCTCAACCTCAATGGTCGAGGAAGGGGGCGGAACTGGGACTGGAGCGGGAGAGGACATTGTGAAGTAATGGTGGTACTGAGAGTGGAAGAGGTGGAAGCTGTTGTCTTTGCCGGGGGTTTCTGCTTCCCTTTTATGCCTTCTAAGGGCCGGCGCTTGTGATACTCCCGAAGGAGATCCGGGGCGTGCACCTGGTCAGCTGGTTCCCAGGTGTTGTCACTTTCGGGGTAGCCCCGCCACTTTATGAGATACTGAAGCTTCTTTGACCGCCCTTGATAGCGGTGACTCCGAATTTGTTCCACTTCGTAATGTTCCTCGTCATTGATCAGGTCAGGAGGGGGTCGGGTGTAATTGGGCCCATGTGAGTCCGTCTCCCTATAGGGGGTAAGAAGGGAGGCATGAAACACCGGGTGAATTAGCCATGAGGTGGGGAGTTGTAGGAGGAAGGCGACCGGGGATACTTCTTTGAGTATCTTGAAAGGGCCGTACTGTTTTGGGTTCAGCTTGGACCCTTGATGTGGGAGTTTCAAGTGGGTTCCTTCTAGCCACACTTGATCTCCGACCCTGTATCGACTCAATGGCGTTTCGGCCGCCTTTCTATTGATTGCTTCAATGGCTTGGCCTCGTGCTTTCTCCATCGTTCGCATCCTTTGTTCTACCACCTCGTTATTGGTTTGGACTCCTAAGTCTCCGGGCCCTAGCGTCGGCTCATATCCGATCAGAATTTGATTCGGGGAGAGTCCTGTGGTGCTGTTTCTTCAATTGTTATGCACCACGGTCGCGACTGCCACCCATTCCGTCCAGTCGTCCGGTTGCCCCCCTGTCACCAGCCGTAGGTATTGCTCCACCCACTGGTTCTTTCGTTCGGACAGGCCGTCCGTTTGGGGGTGCGCTGCTGTGGATAGGTTTTGTTGTATCCCTAGTCTTTTGGTGAGGGCCTTTCCAAAACTCGACATGAATCGTGGGTCCCTGTCGCTGATAATTTTCTTTGGTAGGCCATACCAAGGATAGATGTGATCAAGGTATAGCTGGGCGATTCCCAGGCCCATGATGTTGGTGGAACAGGGAAGGAATAGGGCGGCGTGAGAGCATCCATGGTCGACGATGGTGAGGATCGCATCTAGCCCACGTTTTGGTGGTAATCCAGTGATCAGGTCCATGGATACGGTTTGGAATGGTAGGGTGTTTGGCTCTGAAGGGATCCGGTAAAGAGGGATGCATGGGCGGTGTGTCAGTATTTTCGCTTGCTGGCATGTTGCGCATCCCTTCACATAGTCTGCGATCCACTCTTTCATCTTCGGCCACCAGTATCGCTCTTGGACCTTTCTCAGGGTTTCGTCTCTTCCGGGGTGACCAGCTGTGGGTATGTCGTGGGCATCCCTGACAATGGCCCTTCTGAGTTCTTTAAGGTTTGGCACGATGGTTTTCCCATTGATCGTCTGAGCTGCTCGGATTCGATGTGGTGGGATGATCGTGATGTCCTTGTTATCGCCTTCACCGTGGTCTGCATCCAGTGGTCTGGATAGTGCGTCCGCTGCGGTGTTCTTTTGCCTGGGATGTATTCTAGTATGTAGTCGTACTCCTGGAGGTCAGCGTGCCATCGTGCGGTTCGTCGGTTCAGATTCCTAGGTGACTTCCAATACTGGAGGTTGGCGTGGTCCGTTCGGATTACGAAGGGCATTTTTGTCCACCCTAAGTAGTGCCTCCAGTGGCCCAACGCCTTCATGACGGCTAGCAATTCTCGTTCGTAGATGTCGTAGTTTCGTTCTGTGGGCATGAATGTTGCCGAATAGTATGCCACTGGGTGTAGGACTGGTTTATGTCATTGAGCCAGTGTTGGTGTGAGGTTGCTGTGCTGTCCCTCCTGTGAGAGTACGGCGCCCACGCCGTATGCCGATGCATCGACATGAAGTGTGAATTGCTTTTCGACGTCTGGTTGAATTAGCACTGGGCTGCTGCACATCCTTGTTTTCAACTCTTCAAATGCTCTCATTTGTGCCTCTCCCCAGTGCCAGGGTGTGGTTTTCTTTGTTAATTCCAACAGAGGGCGTGCGATTTTTGAATAGTTTGGGACGAAGTAGCGGTAGTATCCGGTGAATCCCAAGAAGCTTCTGACGCCGGTTGGGTTCTTTGGTGAGGACCAGTCGGCGATTCCTTGCAGCTTCTTGGGGCTCATTCTGAGGCGGCCTTTTCCTACGATAACTCCCAAGTATTCGATTTCCTCTTTCTCGAATTGACATTTCTCCGGTTTCAGGTAGAGATCGTTTTTCTCTAACTTGTCTAGCATTCGATGGACGTATTCCCAATGCCTGGCGTGTGTTGTTCCTCTGTCTCATGTGGTCGTTTGGCAGTGTGTACGGCGATGTCGTCCATGTAGACAGAGAGCCAGCCCTCCCCTACTTCTTGTCAGAATATGGTGTTCATCATCATTTGAAAGGTTGCCGGGGAATTGGTGAGGCCGAAGAACATGACTGTGGGTTCAAATAGTCCTTCGTGAGTGAGGAAGGCGGCTTTCCATTCATCTCCTTCCTTGATTCTGATGTTGTTATACCCCCATCGCACGTCCACCACGGTGAACTTGGTGCACCCACTGAGTCGGTCCACAACTTGTGGGATGAGAGGTGAGACGTTCCTGTTTCTCTTCGTCCATTTGTTGACAGGCCGGTAGTCCTGTACCGGCCTTAATTTTCCATCCTTCTTCTTTACGAAGAAGAAGTTGGCTGGTATGGTGATTTTGATACGTGGATGGTTCCCCTCCTCAGATGCTCTTGGACGAATTTGTGCATTTCGGCTTTCTCTTCCTGGGTGAGGGGTAATAGCCGTCCTGGCATGGTGTCGGGCGCCCTGGCAATAGTTCAATGGCGTGATCCCATATGGTTGAGTTGGGCATCCGCTGTGATTCTTCTTCACTAAAGACTTTTCTGTGGCGCCTGTATTCCGCTGGTATAGCGTTATTTGGTTCTGGGTCACTCGTGGCAGCCCCTATTGTTACTCTTCCCAAGAGGTATGTATCGGTCCTCCTCCTGATTGGTCGTGGTACATTCTTGGTTCGAGGTACGTACACCGCTTTTGCGGCGTTAGGGGCTGAGAGGACGATGGGAAGGTGAGTGAAATCGATCCATCCTCATTTCCAGTCGATTTTCGGCTGGACGGAGGCGAACCATGGGTACCCGAAGATAGCCTTGTGATCCCCTAGGTCAGAGAGGAAGAATCTTTGGTTCGTAGTTTGGGTCCCTGTCTTGAATTGGAGGTCGGTGTAGTACTTGAGCGCCCCGCTCTTGTTCTCTGTCCATCAACATTAAACAGTGGTCTTGGGTTTGCCAACCGTTTGATGGGAAGTCGAAGCCATTTCGCATAGTTAAGACTCATGAAGTTTTCTGTGGCTCCCGAGTCCACCAGGGCCACTCCTTCGGCTCTTTTCGCAATTGAACGTGCATAAAAACGAACTGTCATAGATTTTCTTGCCGATATGTACACGTTTTCACTATGAATCCGCCTAAGCAGGGCCGATCTGATTAGGCAGAGGGAAAATCCTGCGCGACTCCCATCTCTTTGGCCAGCTTGATTTGGTCGTCGAGGGACATTCCCTCGAGTTGTGCCCGCATGGTGGCCACGGAAGTTCCTTCCGATGGCTCCGCCATCTGGTAGTCTTGCTCTTCCTCCTCTTGGAAGTCGATAAGGTTGGCCTGTCGAGGGCCTTGTCTGTACAGGTTTCTAGGCTGTTGTCGCCTTTCGGGGCAGGCCCAGGCGAAGTGTCCTTCCCTGCCGCAATTGAAGCACTGCATTGCTTCGTATCCTGGTGCTGATACATTTCCTCTTGCGGGTGGTCCCGCTCTTTGTCTCCAATTTCCTCGTCCTCGCCAGTTATTAGGGGTACGACCCCTTGATAGGTCCATCGGGACTGGGGTGTTGTTCATGGACGGTGGTGCATTCGTAGAGTTGTATTGGGGACGATTCCCCTGGTTGTTTCTGGGTTGCCAATTCCTTTGTTGGAATGGTGGTGGTCTGGGTGGGTTGTTGAATCGTTGGAACGGTGACTGCGCTCCTAATGTCTTCTTTAGGATACCATCTATGATGGTTTTTCCTTGCGCGATGGTCTTGACCTTTTCTTTAAGATCGTGGTAGTTGAGGGGAATCGGTGGTTTCAGGGTGTCGTGTAAGAGTGACGCGGGGATTCCTTGTAGGAATATGTTGTATGTTTCTTCATTCCCCAGTGTATACCTGCCTTTCTTGCCAGGCTTTCAAACCTGGTGATATACTCGTCGTAGTCGGACCCCTTCATTGGCAGTCCCTAAGCTCGTTTCTGGCCCGTTGGGCAGCTTGCGTGTCTTGGAATTGCTGACTAAATTCCAGAAGAATTGATCCCATAGCGCTGGGATGTTATCCTGGGGCATGTGCAGCCTATCGATCCACTCTCCCATGTCTCTGACCCATTGGGCCGTGCTTTCTCCTTTAATGAGGGTGAGAGTGAAAGCAATTTTTTTGAAAGGGGAGTTGTATCCCGCGACGTCTGCGTTTAGCGGAGGTATCCCTTTACCTCTTCTATGAAGTCGTCGGCTTTTGATCGGTCTCCCGTGAAGACTTGTGGGAGTGCTCCCATGGTCTTTACATCGGCAGCTGCTGCCACCGGTATTTGGGGTGCATTCGGGTCCGGTCCTCCGGTCCTCCTGGTCCTCCTGGTCCTCCTGGTCCTCCTGGTCCTCCTCCAGCTCCTCCTGGCGGTCCTGACCTTTTGAGGACTTGCCTGAGACGTTCTGAATGTGTTGTGGTGTGTTTTGGGTGGTTGTAGATGGTTGCGCTGCCACTGCTGTGGCCGTAGTGGTTTGTGTTGACATAGCTTGCGAGAGGCTGGGATTCTGGCTCCTGATGGTAGGGCGTCGGTGGGCAGCCTTGGAGTGGAGTGAGGGTTCTGATGGGGAACACTGGTGCTTTGTCTTCCACCGGAGTGATTTTGATTTTATTGAAGGCGTCGTCGATTTCCTTGACCGCCTCGTCTGATTCTGTATCTGAGACGACTCTGGCTCTTCTAGCTCTTCGTCGAGAAGGTCGTCAGCTTCTGATCCCTCAGTGTCGTAGTCGTGTAGCTGTGGTACTTCCGCTCCTACGGTATATCGTCCGCTGTCCCAGTGGACTTCTTTCCACCTGTCGTCGTGTATGCACACCAGCTTCGGATTGGTCGGTGCTTTGCCTCTTGGTGTGACGATGATCTGTATGTCCCGGTCTGTGGGGTTGGCTGGGTGTTCCTTTGAAATGTACCGAACTCTGTGGTTCCTTCTGCCTGCAACGGCGTCTACCCAATCGAGGGTCGTGGTCTGCAGTGTCCCTTCCGAACTGCTAGCCGTATTGAAAGAAAGTTGAGTCTAATGTCACCGCCAAGGGTTTGACAGCAACAATAGACACACTGAGTCGACAAGCTAGACCTCGCAGTGGTCTAGAAGACTGATAGAGAGGAAGTCGACCTGCAAGACGATATCGATGCCGGGTTACTGCTTGCTGAGCTCCAACTCAGTAGCCACCCACAAGGAAGTAGAACACTGCTAAGATTGAGACAAGAGACTCAACTTGCCTCTACCAGGCGTAATGAGTCCCCTATTTATAGTACTAGGTACATGAGGGCAGGCCTAGGGCCTGAAGGGGCAGTGCTACCTATTTTAAAACCAGAACAATAACGACCAATGGCACAAGCCACTCAAGAAATCACAAGCTGATCGATATGAAACGGGGCACGAACATGAAACAGGGTCAGAGTCCTCTATTTGGCCAGTTCCGCAACTTACAGGGGCGCGATGGTGTTGAACCATCACCCCAGGCCGGTTACACATTATATGGCTGTGGCCATAATACAGACATATGCAGCCCTAATTTGGACATGTCAGGATGGTCATATGAACAAGATTGACATTACCATTGACAATATGTCTGAGGCTGTTCTAATGTCACACTAGCTTAGGACACTGTTTTTCATATGTAGAATACACAGTATGATGCATTATTGTACAATTCACAGTCATGTGAATGCATCCACAAGTGACATTTTTCCATATTGGGCAAAGTCAAGTCATTTGAAAGTCACTGACCACCTTGGTCAGTGACTTTTGATGACTTTGATGACTAGTCACTGACTGGCACAACACTGATTGCATGGGTGTACGTTTTCACGCAAGGTGAGAAACCAATCACGTGATGTGTGGCATTGTCGCCACATCGCAACCGAATCTTGAATCTTCTCTTCACCCTCACCGAGTTGAAATGTCAACTGCTGAAACCTATGAACTTTGGTGCCTTGTCGAGGGAGACGACACCCTGTTTCCTGTCATCGCCTCATCGACTACGTCGATTGGTAGGCTGAAGGTCCTCATCAAGGACAATGGCATCAATGCCGCGGAGCACGCCGTACTGGCCAAAGATCTGACCATCTGGAAGGTAAGGATGACCATGACCAGTGACAGCCCAACTAACTCTTCTGCAGGTTGATCTCCCATTCCCCCCAAAAAATGAGCGGAAACACCTCACTGGTAAAAACGCGCTGGAATCAGTTCAGCTTGATGAGGTTGTCAAGATCTCGAATGTATGGCCCGAGCAACCTCCCGATAGCCATCTTCAAGTCATTGTTCAAATCCCTGTTGCCACGAGTGGTGAGTCTTTTATACGTCCCCCAGTTCAGCATATCTGAAGACCCACGTTGCCAAATGGTCCTAGGCAAGCGACCCCGTGACGTTGACTCCCCGGACTTGGCCGATCTCCCATGGTTAAAGGAATTTCACTTAAAGATTTGGAATCGAGAGGACCTTAAACCGCAACTTTTCCGAAGGGTAGAGCTCACTTACGCGCATTACCTTGACCTGCAAAATCGCTTGAAGTTGCAACACTCGGATCGTGATTCGCCGGATTACGATGCCAGGAATCATGATGTCTTAAGGGACAAGCTCGATTTCCTTCGGTCGATCCGCCCAGCAGAAGCCTTGTCACCACGACATCCCGACAACAACGATGATCGAGTAGGCGGTGACGATGACGACGACGATAATTCGGGGATCAACGAGGAAATTAAGTCGCTCTTCCCATTCACCCTCAGCTATTTGGATGTATCATATCTGGATCTCAAGAATAAGGTGACGAGCCGCTTACCTTTGCCACTCCTACTTCGTCAAGAATACGATTACATCTCGAAGCTGATCGATAAAAACCCTCGAGACAACAGTGGTTCGGTGATAGTTAGTGGTCAACCCGGAACAGGTGAGTTTTTTGTCTCCCTGTCTTACATGATCTAACCAGTCTTGTCGATGTCAAGGCAAGACCGCGTATCTTTACCTTAGGATTATCGAGCAGATGATCAAGGGTTGTTCATTCCTGTTCCAAGTCAATGGAACGACTGTCTATCATGTCTCCGAGAACGGTGTTGAGGTGATCAGCTCTTGGCCACTAGAAAAAAATATTGTGGCCTTTGTTGATGGCGACAAGGGGGATTACAAACCCAACGATTTCCTCCTTGACAGGTTTGTGCAGCTTGTTGTGGCATCATCCCCGAAAGGCACAGATCAACCTTGGAGGAAGCAAGGGGGTCATGGCGCATCCATTAAGGCATTTGTAGCCAAACTATGGTCGCTTGAAGAGCTCATCCACACTGGGTTGATCTTAGCATTGCTTCCTTCAGCGCTCGACTGATGCATCTCTGTAGGATATTCCTTCATCACAAAGATATCTCTTTCGCTCTGCTCAGTGAGTCGACGACGTATTTCGGCTGCAACCCTCGTCGATGCTTTGAAGCTTCTTTCTCCGTTGAAGCTTTGGGATGGACAAAGTGGTCGATCCAGCGCCAAATCGAACGCGTTGCGACCAAGGGGAGCGACCACATCTTGCAGCTGATAAACGACATGCCCTACGCTGCTGACGGCACCAATATCTCGCATTCGATTTTTCAAATCTTTCCATCCGATGCCGATGAACTTCCGTCCTTCGACAGATGCAAGTTTGACACTGTCTCCAGATGGGCTTTGGATATCCTGCTGGGACAATACGATAAACGCGAAGCTGAGGCGCTCGCTAGCCTCTACTACAGAATGTCACCGACGTCAGGAGCAGGGTCGGTCCGGGGCCGTATGTTCGAAAAGCAGGTATTGAACTATTTGGATGGCATCGAGGTCGAACACCCGTTTTCGATACGTCGATTGATCGACTCGGAACGAATGCAGTGGCTCTATCGTGGTCCCATTCGACGTTTCGCCTTTACGACTCTCACATTCACTGCAGGAATCGCTGATGCGGTTCAGAAGAAAGAGCGAGTTCATTTAGTACCTATCAATCCCAACTTTGGGGCCGTGGATTCCATCCTCTACGACCCGAACGACCCGAACACACTTACTTGTATTCAAATCACGAGGAATGAAAGACATCCTATTGCTGTCTCGGGTCTTAAGAGGATTCAAGGCTGGCTCATACGTGGTACATTGCTTGCAGGTCTCCGCCCTTCAAAAACCAGTCCGTGGCGCTTCATATTTTTTGTGCCGTCATCAGGCATGGAGTCTACATTCAAATTGCAAAAGTTTTGTGATGATACTCTCCTTGGCGAATGGGCCAGTAAAGTTCAACAATATGTAATGAGGTTGGAAGAGCAAACTATATTTGGGAAAGAACCCGATTGGAGAGTAAAGCACGCAATCACCCCTCAACCAAGGGAGCAACAGGTACGGTGTTGAATATCTGTCTTTGAGCACTGCTGATAAGTTTTGTGCGCTGTGTAGGCTGAGATGATGGTTGTGGACAATACATAAGTCCAGGACATTAATGCACCTGTGTACATAAATGTTGAATTTGAGAGAACGGCTTTGTGTTTTCTTACTGTAATAGGCGATTGACATGTGTTTCGATTTTGTTGTCCATGTTGCGCATGGACCTTCTCTTGCAGTATTCCTCTAATGCAACTTACTGTACACGTTCAGCTAGACAGCCAAGGGGTCACTCAAAGGCACCAACGTTGCCTTTACAAACATGCACAGAATGTTAAAATCTTTGCTGCTCATAAAGATATGCGTCAAAATCGAGTTACTGATATATTTCGAGAAGCACATATTAAATCACAAGTCAATGTACGGGAGTACTGATTTAAGTCATGGCTCCATCACATTTGCAGCCGGAGGTCCCTTGTTCATATTCTACTGCCCCTGCAGTGCCGCCTGCTGTGCGGAGAGCATTGTCAAGACGGCAGGGCACCCTTTCCAGAGGCCAAAGATGTGCTGCAGTGAGACCAGCGCAGTGTTGACATGTGCAAGTTGCAACTGGACAGAGCTGTTGAGGGGAAAAGACACCAGGACAGATGGCTTATTCACTGCATGGCCTACAAGCATGTTGCAGCAGCCTGAGGGTGGGTGGCATTACATCAGCACAATCAAAGCACAACAACAGGTGGAGTGTGTGTCACTCACCTGAGTGTTGGCTATGCCATGGTGGGACTGATGAAGTGCAGCTGAAGAGGAGTTCAAACAGAGAAAATAACTCTGTAGGAGATGAGATGTCTTGCTCACTCCCAAGGGTGTATTTATAGTCCCTATGGTCTACATATGTCCATAAGCCCTTAAGGGGTGAGTACAGGCATCCACAATATCACATATACACTATATTCTACATTTGGGCAAGTCTGATGAGTCTGCACATACCCTGAGCCCTCAGAAGGTGTACATCAGTAATTAAGCGTTTTAGTTTCCAGAAGTTGCTCAACTCAGGCAACCACCAAAAACCAGCCAAAACCTGGAAACTCAGACATCTCAAAATGTATGTCTGATTTTCTGGAAACCTACCTTGCAAGCAAGCCACAGTAACTTAGGAAATGTATAGAAACCTATGAAATTTGGGAACTACATCAAAAAAGTGGCTACTATCCCTGCACTCTTGTTCATTGGCTAATCTTGGGTAATGAACACAATGAAGATACTGGCCTGTAGGTTGTGCAACCTGAGTTTGAGGGCAATGGATGTCATACCATTGCCATTATCCATCTGGACTGTGTGGTGAGGTGTTGTGGTAGACAGTTGGGACGCTTATGCTTACTAATATTCTGTCCATATATGTACGTATTTCTCACAGTCCAGCCAGAGTCATCATCACTTCCCCCACCCTACTTTACACACCCTCTATTATGCTCTTGCTGCTCCAGACTGCTTGTCACGCTGGACGGAGTGTGGTGGTTCTGTCGATATTTCTGTCTGGCAGCCTTCTTGGCTGTTCGTTCTCTTGCTATGAGGGGTAGGGCGTCTGGCCTGTCTCTGTCTTTCTGTTGTAGGTGTAGGATGATATCTGTGTCGGTGACCGTCGTCTTGGTCGTCTTCTGTGGAGTTCTAACACCTTGTTAGAACGGCTGTGGGTAGTGGCGGTGCTGGCTGTGGTTGTTCCCTATCTCCTGAAGGAGGAAGGGGATCTAAATGTGAAGGAGTTGATTTGGATACTCAAGACAAGTTTCCAAAGGAAGGGATGTCTGGAGTGCTGATATGCTTTGTATTGCACTTAGTTCGTCAGTATGCCACTAAGGTCGTGAATGGAAGGAGCTGCTCCTTCCTGCTGGGTGTTCTGGTGCAGATAGAGTGATTCTATAGAGCACTGAGAGGTCCGTTACTCAGTGACCTTCATCTGTCTGAAGCGAAGAAAGGCAACGCCTTTCTGAGCGCTTATCGTATGTGTCAGAGTTCGAAGAGTTCCAAATCGGGACTCAGTTTACTATATATGGTAGATTAAGTGAAACATGTCACTAAGTCGCTTAGCAGACCCTAGGGTATGTTCTAGGGCGCAAGTGGGAGGGAAAGAGGGATGGGAAGCTTTGGATCACTCGGAGGATTGCTCTGAGAATGTCTAAGATTCACAAGAGACCAAGCTTAAGGCTTTGGTCCCCTTCTATGAGCGTATTTATACATGACTATTTAAGCGGAGTCTTCGGCAGCATCTGACATGTTTCAGCGGTGGTAAGGCCATGAAAACCGTCGGCAGATTAGTGTAAGTAAGTTAGTAACAAGCTGAGGCAACACAACAGCAGAAGGGATTGGCAAGAGTGTAATAGCGGTATTGTAAGGTAAGGAGGGGGAAGTGGTGACGACTCTAGCCGGACTGTGGGAAATATGTATGTATAAGGCAAGAAAATTAGTAAGCATAAGTGTCCCAATAGTCCACCATGACAGTAATAGCAGGCAAGGAAGTGTCATCACCATTGGCCAAGCTGTGACCTGGTGCTACAACATTAGCCAATAGTTGGCCCTGCATCCTAGGGTCAGGTGGATTGTCAGATGGTATGTTGGAGCCCAATCTTTCTGCCTGGACCTCTGCCTGACCACATTGCATCCTAGGAGGATCTGCACTTTCAGCATCCAACTTAATATGAGGCTTAGGTTTAGTATTGTATTGTTGGACCATGTCATAGGCATGACAGGGAAGGGGAGGTTTAGATGCAACGCTGATGCAAATGCAACACTGAATGAGCTGACATGACCCCCAGCCTATAAACAAGTTAAGTTCAACTTCATGTGCCATTCAGTTTGGCTGAAGTTGAAATGAATTCAACTTCCTGCTATAAGGTAGGCCCCGGAGGCCCCAGAACTATGCTCAGATCAGGATGGATCAGCCATGTCAGACCTGTCAGCCATGAGACCAACTTGTGAGCTGTCCCTCTCTCTTTCAATACCAATACCTCACTGCCTCACTTCCATTGTCTCTCACCCACTGCTTCCCATGCTTCCTTCATTCCCCCTCAACTAGAGATTGGCATGGCTTGGCTTGACCCATGCAGGTCACATACCTGTACCCATAACTCTGAAGACCTGTACACCCAATGTGGGTTTAGGTTAGGGGTTAGGGCCACACTGTTGCTACTTGCCATGATGCTTCTGTCTTTCATCATGATATTAAGCTGGAGAACTTCATCATCACAGACCATTGGGTCATCAACCAGGATGGTCTCTGATTTTGGTTTCTCCACTCATGACGCCATCTCATCTGACTTTGACTGTGGTAGCGCTCCATATATGAGCTATGGTACATTATCCTTCCCTCTCTCCCCCCACATCTTGGTCTAACTTGCTTCTTTCATCTCACAGAGTGCAGGAACAATGTGGCTCCTGTGTATAAAGCTCATGCCACTGATGTATGGTCCTTGGGTGTTGTTCTGATTACTATGTATGTATCCACCTTCCTTTCCCTTTTTCTTCCTTAGGATCTTTACTCATCCCAATTCTTCTGTAGGCTATATCATTGCAATCCCTGGGTAGACACATCCAAGGATGGTTGCTCTTCTTTTGAACGATACCTTGCCCATCTGACCAACTTTTTCATGCAACGATTTACTGGTATGACACTCCCTGTTGCAAATTTCCTCATCGATAAGGTGTTCTGCATCCTTGAGGATCCCACCAATAACTCCCAGTGCATTGGTGCCAGGGAGTTTGATGTGTGGGTTAGGGAGTTACCCACTCTCATGGCAGCATCGCAACCAATAGCACATACATACTTTTGCATTCCCTCCACAGCATCGATCACTGCCAGTCATACCCTTGCTTCAGCCCCAGCTTCCACCTGCCTATCATCTCACCAGGCATCCATTGCAGGTGGCTCACCTTGTCACCCCCCTGTTGCCCTGCATTCCCTCACATGCAACAACACCTCTGTGGACCCCATACTCAACTGTGATGGTTCTGATGGCAGTATGGTACTTCCTGTGCTCAACCTCATTCTCAATGAGGAGGATGAAGAGGAAGAGCAGCGCCAGCACAAGGAGCAACAAGAACAGTCACCGTAACAACAGGAGTGGTGTGAGGTGGATGATGGTCACTCTCTCTCCTTCACTGTGGATCAAGGAATCAGATGAAAAACCCCAGGTGCCAAGTGTTTTCATTCCAGGCCTGCACACCCTCAGAAAGGATGAGGTGCTCAAGGCTGACAAGTCAGTATACATCATGCAGCATACAATGAGAACAACTTGGCCATGCCTCTCATTTGACATGCTCCATGATGACAGCAGTGATCAGCATCAGCAGTTCCCCATGAACACATGCATCATCACAGGGACACAGGCCAACACCACAAAGAACAACAACCTGTTGGTCTTCAAGATGACACAGCTACATAAAACCTAAAAAGGTGATGGAGGTTCACCCTCTTGTTCCCATCACTCTTTGGTGACTTGCAAAAGCTCATGTTACCAGAGAGCGATGACTCTGACCATGACAGTGACGACGGTGATGACCTGGAATGATGATACTGCTGATTTGCGATCATAATCCATGGTGGACGACGAGTAACAGATGGAACCATCAGGGTGTGGGTAAGTGATGGCTGCCTCATTCCATGTGGCTGAACTTTCATATGCCCTCCTCCTCTTCCTCTCTTCCAGCCAGTTGGCAACCAAGGCAGCCTATTGTCTGTGGAACGTACCTTGTCTTTGTCAAATACTGTGGTCCTATCATCTGCCTGGTTTCAGCCTCTTCCTGCTCAGCTCATTCTCAGTTTTCAGGATGCTCACTAATCAGCACATCATGGTCAAACTCAAGAATGACCTGTCTATCATGGGCACCCTGAAATCTGTCGATACCCCCTCTCTCCAGTATCAACATGTGAATATTCTTTGATAACTGTGTTTTGGTAGGTTTTTAAATATCGCTTGGATGCAATTGAAGTGTTGGACCAGGCGAGGCATCCTCACATGGTATGCCTAACATCATGTTTGGACTTTCGAGTTGAGAGTCATCACCTTACCTGTGCCCTTGTCCTAGATGGCAGTAAGAACTGTTTCATATGTGGCTCCATTGTGTAATATGTCCAACTACCTGCAGAACATGTTGACACTCAACTACTAGAAGTCACAACTCAAGGGTAAGTTCCATTTCATGCTACACTATAGGTGCAACAATTTCATGTCTAATTTACTGCCCTATCCCTGTTAGAGGCTGTGGGTCAAGGCAAGCGGTGACCATGGTTTATCCTGTAGCTATATCATTTATTATGTGCCTCGCCATCCCACACATCTGCCTATTGTCACAATATACATCATGTCCAGACAACTATCACAGGCCAGAGGTTGGATAATGCCAACTCGCTTGTCAAATGCAAGCTCTTGTCTGGCTCCATCCATGTTGCAGGCCCATTCAAAAGGGCTCTTCTTGTCCTCCATGCGGGTGTGGGTATGGGTGCGGATGTGGGTGCATGTGTGGGTCAGCTTGTCCTGTACCCTCTGTGTCCAAACCCATACCGAGTGAGGGTGTGGGTATGTCATAGGGTATGGGTGTGGGTATGCCCCTGGATACCCAGGGGTATACCCAAGCCAATCCCTACCCTCAGCTACTGGTGCAAGAAGACAGCGTACCAAGAAGACAGCGAACAAATCACAGCACCTTCCGTCTCCAAAAGGCCCTTGTCCCTATTGAGCCTCGCCGCCTCCTGACATGGTTGCAACAGCTGGCACCAGTATGCCCATGTTATACATTTCTTAGCCTTCTCTTGACATTTTGCTAACAATTTTCTTACGATTCCTCCATCCTCATGTACAATGACAATGTGTACATCAATACCACTTTTTTGAATCTATAGGAGCACTGACCTTTCACTTGACTCTCTACCATTCCTTGCCTTGACACTTTGCTTGCCAGCAGCATGCATGCCCTTGAAACATCTGATGTGCTACTCCAATCCTCTGTTACCACACACTCCTCACTCTCCGCTGTCCTAGCTTCTGAGTTGACATGCTTCAACCTCCAATCCCCAAAATAGTCTCTTATTCCTGCACAATCTGTGGATGCAAGTGTCTTTCAAACAGTGGACTCACCTGCCATAAGAAATCAATGCACCCCAACTTTCTTCCACCCAAAGAAGCCTCTCAGTACAAGTGGATTTGTCACCAGTATCTCACAGGTAGTCCTTTGATATATAATATTCCATGACCTTTCTAATGTATCATTTCCATTAGCAAAGCCATGCATGCCTGATGGTATTTTTCTCAAGGAGCCTATACCTGATGCCACCCCTCCATGGGCTCCCTTTCCTGATAGGCTGGCATTTGACTGGGCTCAATATCATTATGTGCACCTTCAGTCATCAGCAGATGAAATTCTCAAAGGTCTTGACATTTGGTGTGCTACTGTCATCAAGCATGAATCCAAATGCAGGGAAACTGACCATGTACCCTGGAAGAACCCAAGACCTTTACGAGACACTTGACTCTGTAAAGGCTGGAGACATTAACTGGAAGACCTTTAAATTCTGTTATTCAGGGCCAAAACCACATATGCCACCTCGATGGATGGAGGAGACCTATGACCTCAATGCCGAGATGTACTTGTCACCCTTGAACAACAACTAGGCACCACAGAATTTGATGGACAGTTTGAGATGACACCATATGAGGAGTACGATCATGCAGGGCATCGTGTTTTTTCAAATATTATGTCAGGATACTGGGCCAATGAGAAGCGGTATGATTTTCTTCTAAGGATGGGGGGTATTTATTAATGTGTCACATTTAGAACAAGATTGCCACAGACGCATCAACTTATGGTGCAATGCTAGTACCTGTAGTGGCTGGCAGCGACAAGACAACTGTCTCTGTTGCAACAGGACATCAGGAGTATCATCCAGTATATGCCTCACCTGGAACATATCAAATACTGCTCGTTGTGGACATAGAAATGCTGTATTGCCCATTGCCTTCCTACCAATCCCAAAAAGTATGTGCGCATTACTGATATATATCTTATGTAACCCAACCAATATTTTCTTTGTAGTGAGCAAACACCAACAAAAAAAGGTTGAGTTCCAGAAGTTTTGTCATCAACTCTATCATCTTTGTTTGGAGTTCGTCTTCAGCCCTCTTAAGCCATATATGGAGAAGCCAAAGATCATTAGGTGTCCCAATAGGCATTTCTGCCATGCTATATTCAGCCTCGGTCCCTATATTGCTGATTATCCTGAACGAGTCTGGCTGGCAGGAGTTGTCTCTCACTGGTGCCCAAAGTAAGTTCTGGCAGTGTCTCTTCATCATAGTTTTATATCTGTTCAAGGTGTGATGCTCTGCCCACGGACCTTGATGGCCCTGAAAGTCATCGACGTACACATGAGAAGACAGACTTCCTCATCAAGAACTTTGATCCAGAAATTCTCTGGGACGACTTCAGAATTTGGCATGATATTGTGGTTTGTTTGATTCTTTCTGTGCTTAAAGTGTCACTCATTAATATCATTCTGCCAGCCTTTTATGCATGCCTTTCCACAGGCGGACATTCATGAACTTCTTGCACCTGACCTCCTACACCAGCTTATAAAGGGCACATTCAAGGACCACCTGGTGGCTTGGGTAATGGATTACTTGCATGTTGCTCATGGTGAAACGGCAGCCTTTGAGATCATTGAGGATATTGACCATTGGTAAGGAATGGCAAAGTACTGGGAATTTTGCCATTGCATGCTCACAAGCTACCCAGCATCTCTGCTGTTCCATCATTCCCTGGGCTTTGATGGTTCCCCGATGGCCGAGATTACAACCAATGGACAGGCAATGACTCAAAGGCATTGATGAAGGTATGTCATATATTTTCACCTTCTGTTTCAAGACACGTGATTATTGTTCACAGGTATTTCTTGCCGCCATTGCTGGTTATATACCTTCTGCCATGGTTCAGAGCATCACAAGCTTCATGGATGCCTGTTATATTGCTTGTCGTAATGCCATCACAGCACCTGCACTTGAACACTTTCGCAAAAGTGTTGAAAAGTTTCATGAGTTATGGAACATTTTCATTGAGGCAGGTGTATGGGACTCAATATCATTGCCATGCCAACATGCCCTGAAACATTTCTATAATTCTATTCATCTTTTTGGCTCTCCCAATGGCCTCTGTTTGTCAATCACAGAGTCAAAGCATATCAAAGTGGTTAAGGAACCTTGGCGTCGATCAAGTGATACCAAGCACTTATTCAGATGCTTCAGATCATTGTGCGGATGGAGAAAATGACTGTGTTGCGTCGGATATTCTCAGATTGTGGGATGTTGATTGGTACAACATCTTCCTATATGGCCGGCATCATGACTACCCAAGAGGACCAGGAAGCCACAGTGTCTTCAAATGAAGAAGATGAGGAAGAGGATGGTGGAGTGATACCAGGTGATCCATCAAGTGCACTGTTTGTCACAAATCTCGCTGCCAGGTTCTGTGCGTCTAACACAATCATTGTGGCATTATAATTGATGTTCTAACCTTTTTTATCCTAGAATATGGCTATCCATGAGATCTCAAGAAGCTTGCAGCACACATATCACAACCCAAATTCCCCCTTGCCTTTTACCAATTTCTATCCATGCTCAACCATCCAGACCAACTGCCACCTTTGGCAATTGATTGCTGCCCTCAATTTGAGGGTGACATCAAGGTGCACCATTCGCCATTGCCACCTTTTATGCTCCTAGTGATTTGTGTGGTGCAGGTGGCATGCGCCAGGAAAGAATCTGATCAACTCCTGCTTTTCATGGCCATCCCCACCATGATACTGTTTTTGTTGTACTAGATGATTCAAAGCCTGGCATGAAAGGGATGGAGATTGGGCATGTTCTGCTTTTCTTCTCATTTTGTTATCATCCAAGCCCTATTCTTGTGCATTTATTAACTGGTTTGTCCACAAATGAGCCTGATGCTGACACAGAAATGTGGACTGTCCAGTTAGAATGCGACCAGAAGGGAGAATCAACGGCACAAGTCATTCCCCTTGAGACAATTACACGTGCAGCTCATTTGCTACCCATCTATGGTTCCACAAGGGTACCTGATGATTTTTCTCATCATGATGCTCTAGACAGCTTCAGTTCCTTCTTCATAAACCATTTTGTTGATCATCACACCATGAATTTATCACAAGTCAATAGTTACATCAGTCCCCATATCGTAGTTGACATTTCAGTAGTCTACTCCACCACTATTGCACATTTCCTGGTTTCTGGTTTCTGAGTTTCTAGAAACCCAAAAACTAGCAAAAACCAGTGGAAACTGGAATATAATTTTCCATTTTGCTGATGGGAGAAC
>WTXH01000146.1:0-91296 GCA_022376555.1 Russula compacta
TTTTGCCAGTGGAGCCTTGTGCTTGTATGCTACATGTCTGCCATCACCACAAGACCAGAAAGGAAATGGGAAATGGGATTCCTTGGCGCAGTTATTTCCACCGCTGCCCCGTATATTGTGCAGCGAACATGTACCGTGACGGTCGTCCGAATTTAGCCACGACGGGGGGAGTAGGACTCTAGGAGATCTCCTGGTCCCGGTGTACCTGCTTCGGATTGTGAGAGATGAAGATCCCCATCTTTTCCTACGCCGACTCGCTGATGAAGAACGCCCTGGGAGAACTCCAAATGGACATGTATGTAATTGATTGTGCCCAGGTTCTGTTGTTTGGTTCACAAATACGTTCTGAGGATAAATACGCGAGCAGGTGCAGCGAGAGTCCCCCATCGTGCAACACACTCTTACTCTTGCAAAGCAGCCAACATGTCTACCCCCGAAGTCACTGCCGTTGGTGGGAATCTAGCCATCTAGTTTGAGTTCAAGTTGCACCGACGCTGACGAGCTTTCCGATACAGAACTCGAGAAATTCCTTAAGGGTCACCACCACGCTGCTAAGGACACTAGGTCCAGTCAAGTCGTACAGGTCTTCGCCGTTGCTGGCCATCCAGTCTTCGGCGATGAAAGGAGCAGCTATGACTTCGACATTGAGTTTGGTTTCGCAGGGCTCACCTGGATTGTCAGTCTTCCATACAAGTATCGAGTTGTATGACCGCTGATCGTCTCCGGATCTCATTATCAGCTCAGAGGTTCCATTAACCTGTCCACGCTCTCCATTAGCGCAAGTTTCCTTGTCAGAATTCCGCTCCTTGGAACGATCACGTTGGCGAGTCTGAATGGAAGTCTACTTGAAGGCGTCAGCGTAACCTTCGGGATCTCTGGCATCCTCAGTGGGACTGCGAAGTTTTATGTCAGGGATAAATGGCTCTACGTGGACCTTTCTGCGACGGTATTTGGGAGCACCTACGGGCCCATTACCATCGGCCTTATTCCTCTCCCGTGCGTTCCTCTAATTTTTATGTGGCTTGTCGCTGAGCTTTCCTTGTGATTTTCCAGGATCTGAACGAGATGTGTGATGTTCAGACGGCCATCTCGTATGGCACGGTTCCAAACTTTTCTTCACGGTCAACTTAGCCGTGATGTTTCTCAAGAATATAAGGAGTAAAGAAAAATAAAGGACTGGGATCTTGTGTCTTGGAGTTGTAAGTTGAGATTGTGCAAGTGTTCGACAATATATGCTATTCAGCTCATCTGTATGGTATATATTGTCTGGAATCGTAAATGGAAACGTTGTTTGTTAGTCCGAGGATCAGTGGACCAATGCTAGTTACTCCGTGGGTTCCGCCTTTCTTGATTGAAACCGTTTGTGACTTGCCGAGTCAGCCTCCCTTTCACGACCAAGTCATCTGTTGGCAGTGGCACACCGTCCCAACGCTCGACTAACTCACTGGTATCACGATGGAGAGAAATGAACCTCTGTGAACGGAATTCGAGCCGAAGCATGCAAGATACTTTCGAGAAATGGAAAGACTTGGGCGGTCTTGGTGTACTTATCGTTATTATAAGCTTTCTAATGCCCTACTGATTCCCGGACGTGCCAGATCGATGCGGTAGTCAACTGGTTTCCGTTTGATAGTAGAGTTTTTGCAAAAATCAAGCTGTAATCATCGCCAGTAGCATCCCTCAAGGCTGCCTTTCTAACTTCCATTGCTGGGCAGCGCTGAATAAAGACACGCGTGCCGGCGGGGAATACCAAACGACGTAGGGTAGCGTGTCGAAGATTGTGGAGGCAGATGTATGATGCATTTGTTGGCGGTTCCTCCAGCATAGCCGTGACCTGCCGCAGAGTTTTGACCTGTGCGGTTCCAAGGCTGAACACTCAGCGCTGAACTCCTGAGCCGTTGTGATGGCTGGAAATATGGCCGAGCTACTGCTTCTGGTTCCTTTCTGCTGCGCTGAGTACGCTCTACGAACAGGCACCCGGCTGAGTTCCTCGGACCTGTCCCATTCTGTGAGTGACTCGCGATCAGTCCGCAACGTGATCCCAACATAGCTTGAGTAGCGCGGGAACCACTGCATCGAAGATGGTGTCAACAGATGAAAGCAAATAGTTCCCGAGGGCTGGGAGGATACTTGCCACTTGAAGTTCTCCGAGTCAGATCTTTAAGGCCGGCCAAGCCGGCCCAGCCTTTCCTAGCCGGTCTAGCAAGGTATTTTGACAGTTGGCCCGGGTCACAATATTTGAAAAGCCTAGGCCAGCGGCTCAAGCTCCCCAGCCCCGGCAGTTTTGAGCAGATTGTGAAGATGATGGCCGAGGTAGCGAGGGCGCGCGGATGTGAACCGAGGGCGAGACAAGTCAGAGGGAAGAGTGAGACGACGAGTCGGCAGCGCCAACGCGGAGCGTAGATCGAGGTGCAGTGCTAGAGGCGAGTGGGAGCGGTCGAACGGCTTAGACTGTATGCGGGAGGAGTTTGATAGAGTGGGACTGGTGGCATTCTAGGGTACAACACGCCTTGCTGGATATTCACAAGACATATCCGAATTTCTTTAATTTCATTTCTTAATAATTCCACAGCGCATCCTACGGCCATTTAGGCCGGTAATGCGCTGATCGCCGGGACACATGGGTGAGTTCTGGGAGCGTGGATAGATGAAGAGGTCAGAGGTCAGAGGAGAGGAAACAGAAAGCAGAGACAGAGGCTTACGAAGAGACGAATCGCGCGGCATGAACTCGAGTCGGCATTGAAGAACCAAGACCTCTCAAAGAAATGGAAAAAAGGAAAAACTTACCGGGCATGCAGGAGTATTCGAGAACAAAGTTGGAGAGAAAGGTTACACTGCAAGGAGACCCAGGCAGCCTTTTATACCGCTATACACGCCGCACTTCCAAGTGGCCGTCTAAACCCGGGCATAAGATTACCAGCAGCAGTACACTGAACAGAGATAGATATCGGAAATGATACATAGAATGTGAGAGATGTGAGGGGTAAAAGGAAAGGGGCACGATGTCCATACAAAAGATGGTGGCATGTAACTGTTACGGCATGCAAGCAATCGAGTGGTAAACAATATTGTAAGGGGTGAATGGGATGCTCAAGACGTGGCAGGAAGGTAGTTGTGAGGCTTCTAAGGAAAGGGATAAAGGGCATGCTCAAATGTACAAAGGGACGGCAGTGTCCCAGGACGACCTGGGGTCCATCGCGGCTCATATGTGCTGTTTCAGACATGATGTGAACGCTCGCCTTGAACGTGCTAACAATATTCGACTGCCCTCTGAGTGCCACGCTCTTTATTCAGCCGGCCCTCACCCTCAATATCTGATTTATGGTGTCTAGAAAGCTTGAGCGAGAATCATGGATTTGCAGCACCATTCGTTGCATCAGTAGGAAAATACCTGATAGGACTCAGAGTTGATAACGGTCATGGTTGTGACCTTTCTCCGGGAACATGGGAACATGAACGCCGAGTGAGCGATCACGCGATCACGTGTCATCGAATGACTAGTACGTTACCACTTGCACCTCCATCGAACAATCCACGAGTGGCTTGAATCCTTATCTGCCCCATCGCAAAAGGAGCTGGCTCGATACCCACAAATCCGTTGTCCTCTGCATCTTATCAGTCGTCCTTCCACCAACCAGCCCTATCAGTGCAGAGCTTTCGATGACTTGAATCCGGGAATGGGTGTTGTGTCTCACCAAGGAAATTCCAGGGCAGAGGTGAGTTGTAATTCGGACAAACTTGTGGTCAGGCCTGCCTGCTCCTTGACAATATCCGAGTTCCCCGACAATGCATACCCTAGCGCATGTATGCTAGACTTGGCGATAGACCATGCAAATGACTGTTTGCATCACTACACCGTGTCTATGACTTGGTGTCGTATGTTCCAGACGATGATGTGTACTACAAGTGGGATCGACCTCTGTAAAACGGACCCACTTTGCTAGAAAGATTAACTGCGATATTTGCAAAGCCACCTCCGGGTTGATAGACCTTTAACGCTGTAACTCCCGCTCAAAGAACCGGAGCTCTTAGATCTGTCAAAAACGTCTGCTGTATGGCCATCTATTTATGGCAACTGCATTTTATATTAATCCGCTTCGTCTGTCTACAGTGGCCTCCAGGAGCTTGGCCTACTTGATATGCCAAATACCTGCTTCTCGATTTCAGAGGCGTTAGCGAGTATTACTGAGTACTCAATGGACCTCGTGGCCCGCGTCTGTTCGGCGGGGTAGACATATAATCAGGTTATCCTTGACATTCCTCGATTGAACTTGTCCTGCTATTCAGCCGCACAGAAACGTTTAAACAATCCTGTCAAAAACGGCTTGCGCTTTCTTTCATGAGCACGAAGTCATGCGTCGTCAATGTCGTGACTACAACGGCGTGAGTGATGAATATCGGTCACCCGACCACAGCGACTTCAGACAGTACCTAGTCTTCGTGTGCTACTATCTGACCAACTTCGCACGTGCGCAACTTCTAGCCACGTATCTGCCATGACGTATCGGATCGTGGATCGATGTTCCATATACTCCTCGGGAAGTCAATTTTCCTACGTGGTGATGAATGGATTGTGATTTTCGTCACAAACCAGGACGGGAAATTCCGTGCAGTCACCGAAGATTGGAGAGGGGCTGCGTTCGTGTGTTGTGGCGATGACAGGCGGTGAATATGAGCCAACAAAAACTGAATGCGCAAGGCAATCGCGGGTGGAGCCCTCGTTTGTTAGCACTTCCGGGGCTAGAAGAGTCTCCACGAAAGCGTTCATCGGAGGTACAAACGACGGTTTCCTTGTGACTAGTATCATGGGCGTGGGGCCACCCTCACCTAAAGCAATAATCGGTCTAGGGGTTTGTCCGAGTCTAACTGTTGCCTTTTGCCGCTATCGGCCTCCGATCTGGATCGACATGGCTCATCGATGTGGACAAACAAATGCAGACAGAAGAGGAGAACAGTCGGGGTTGAGAGCATTATCCCACCCAGCCAGCACCCTATTCCGTCTTGCATTTGCTTCCCCACGAACAGATTGACCATGTCGAGCACCCGATAGCCCGGTAAGAGTCGGCCAGCCTTGCAGCCCGTAGAGCCCCAGGCTAGGTCCGCCCACCTATCACAAAAAGTAGCCCACAGTGCTAGGAAGCAAACGACATGATCCAGCAGTTGGCGTTACGAGCATGGTGACCCCTCACCGTCGTACGGGTTGGGGGTAAGTCTATGAATAGAGACACCAAAGCGTCAAGCACACTAACACAATCATCTTGCCTGCTCCCAGGAGAATCCGTTTCAGAACCCACTTATGAGTAAGCAGCCTAACGATGGCTAGAAAAGCCTAATCAACGCCTGGTGATTCGGGGGGAGATTATGGGCTTTATTTCATTATACGTATAATGGATAAAGCGCATAATGCACCACCAAAACACATAGCCTCGAAAAGTTGTAGCAATGAAATGCCAATGAGATAGCTGCAGGATTAATGCAAAGCAGCTGTTGTTTCCATTGTTGTGACGGCTGGGTAGTGTTGGTTTACAAACTGAGCTGAGTGCCAGTAGTCAGAAGCTGAAGTGAAGGTGCACAGAAGACGGTCCTTAAATAAATACTGAGAATGCATGTGCATTGGCCAGCAGATAGGACAATAGATTCTGACCTTATTACTACTCAAATAAAAAGGAGCAGTCAAATTAAAGGAGCGAGATGTTTGATGTCATCCGATGTTTCAGATTATCTGCTGTGTTTTTATTTTATTTTATTGAAATGCTTTTTTCTTGGTAAGGAAGAATCCAATTGCAAGTCTAGGGATGGTGCCCGGCGGGGACCTCGACCCACCGCAAAAGAATAAAAAATCTATTAGAGTTTTACTACACGAACAAACGAATTGTGGAATGGTTACTTACACTCCGCCAGGCGTCAGGTGCTAAATGCACTTATATCCGATTACGGCGCGCCTTCGAATGCGGCCTGTGCGCTACTGTAGCGGTAGTCGCACTGTCATCAGAACGACTTTGGAGTGGCTGCGACGACGTCATCATGGAACAAATGTTCCGCGTGGTTATTATTATTATTCTTTCGTCCCTTTACAGTAAGCTTAAGCACTAGCCTTGCTGGACCATCCACTACCACCTTCCTTTTGTTCGCAATTTTTAGAATAAGACGGACTTTAATTATCATGCATCAAACCCGACCCCGTTAAACTGTTAAACAACCAACCCGAGACGGTCCTCGCCATTTTGAGCCTACAGTATTGGTAATTGCAGTTATCTTGTTTACTCACCCCATCATATCGTGACAGCATGAAAAGCCTCATAGTAACTCTGTATGTTCCAACTTGCCCTCAATCGAACCATAATCCATTGATCCACCCTACATGCTACATACGGTCATGACGGAGTGAAAGAGAACTGCCTAAGTAGCAACGGGGCCAACAGACGCCGGACAGAAATAAGTAACGCTGTGCAACCTGTGGCTGCCCCCCAACACTATAGCTTCCGGCCACCAACTACCAATGGCTCGCAAGGTCAGGTGGAAACCCATCCCTCGGGGTTGGTATTACGGAACGGACCTGAACAAATGTGCCTTCCCTGGGAGTGATCTCGGTCTCAAGTGCCATCGTTCCGCGCAAGGGACGTTGCCAGTAAAAGCACTCCCTCGGATCGAGGAAAAGGGCGGCGCGGTGGGATTCCAGTTATCCAACTCATGTACAAGATCACCATTTGATCCGCAAGTAAGGATGATGGTTTGTTTACGGTGGCTAAGGGAAAAAGCTGAGCGGTGACCGAGGAAGTTTCAGGCAGATTGACGAGAACTCCGCGGAGTGCCATGGGTCCGCAAGTTTATTGCGTCACGTGTTTCTATTTTTGTTGAACTCGCAGGTACCGGGTACCGTGACTGTACTGTACCCGCTGTCGCACACCTTTAATGTTGAACCTCATCCTTATCAAGCAGCTGTGGACTCTGGGAAACTCAGCTGCTCTTTCTGGCCCTTCAATCTCCTGGTCGAATTTCCTATTCAATTAGAACAAGATGTACACCGAACCTGAACGGTGTTGGGACAACCGAATGTGACTGGCCCTCACCAGATCTCTCCCAAGCATATCGGCCATTCGTTGCCGTGCTATATTCTTTGCTATTGCATTCCCACGTCATCGAACTCTTGTTCACTGTATTTTGTCGATGGGAGCTTCCCCGCGAGCCGGACATTACTTGGGCCTCACTAGTGACACAACAGCACACATAAACTGGCCCATTCGAGTCCATGAAGCAGCACAATCAAGTGCAACGTACTCCTATGTGACGGCCTTCTTTCAAGATTGAGATTCCAGGGACATGGACGGGTGATGAGAGACGAGTCGGCATTCCAGGGCTCCGTAGGTCTGACTCTGCGCTTATATTCTCAACAGGAGGGCAGCGTGACAAAATCCAACTCACCCTAGAGGGGCGGAGTGCATACTCCTTCCGCATGTCCCAAAGAGCAGAGCTTGCCTTGGTGGCATCATGATCCCAAAAGAGGGTTAAGGTCCTTAAGGTCGTGTCGGGTGTCGGGAGAATTTGGTGAGCAGTCCTGAGGCGTTGCGGAAAATAGAGATCTCCCAGGCCTCTCAGATGTCAGTGAGAGTTTCTGTTCATCCCATGCAGTTTTCAGGAAAGTTCTGGGGTGAGCTTCCAGCAAGTCGATTGTGCATTAGATTACTCAATATTATTCATGGCATGAATGGTGACGAGATGCGATGGAAGTGATCACGCCGCGGCGGTGCACTCGCTGGTGTTGTTTTGCCACGAGGACGCCGAGATGCGCGTGAGATCATTCCATTCCGACACCTCGTAAACGTGATGCTCCGCAGGTGAGACAATTCCTTGAAAACGCAATTGATGAAAGATAACGTGCATGGTATTCCAGCCAATGGCAGGCCACCGCTCAAGAGCTTCTTTCGCTTCTCACCGCTTTCATCCGCGGAACACTCGTTGCAGCCAGGATATAATCCCGCAACATTGCGTGACAGGAAGAACGTATTTAGTGGTGAGACTGTCAATGGGCTCTTTTCAAAATATCGTACTGAGAGTGAGAGGTGGCCGCAGACTCGCCGACCAGCCGTCGTGGTACTGCTTGGCACATTTACTTTGGACTGTTCAAGTTGCATTTACATTGGGTACTGGGCACAACGAGAATCTCTCGGTATCATTCTGGTGAGAATCTTTCGTGGTGTGTTACGTCTCTGCCATGACCAAAAATCCAAGAAGGAAAACAGGGAACTGAGGGAAGTGGGGCTACTTTTGTTCCATGTGCATCAATTTCCCCCGCTGTCACGCACGATGCGCAGTGATCATGCTCATGCATCCACGATGACGGTCTGAATTCAGTCAAATGAGGGAAGTAGGGGATCTACTGAACCCGCGGTAGCTTTTTCAGACGTTCAAATGGTTAAGGAAAGTGAAGATCCACATTCTTCCCTGCTCCGGTTCATAAGCCTGACATGGATATGTATGTAATTGATTGTGCCCGAGTTTTGTTTTGTTGTTTGGCTCACAAACACGTTCTGAGGATAAATATGGGGGGGAGGGCCAGCGAGGGTTCCCCATCGTGCACCACACTCTTACACTTGTAAAGCAACCAACATGTCCAACGTTCAAGTCGCTCGCACTTCCGCTGGTGGGCATCGAGCCATCTAGCCGGAGTTGCACCGATGCTGACGTGCTTGGCAATACAGGAATCAAGGAAGCCCTGCAGGATCACCACCGGGCTGTCAGGGATTCTAAGTCTGGTAAAATCGTACACGTCTACGCCTATACCGGCCGTGCTGCCTTTGGCGAGAATGCAGACAGGTTGTCCTTTGAGGTTGAGGTTCCTTATGCGGACCTCACCTGGAATGTCAGTTTTCTGTCCAATTATCGAGTTGTCTGACTGCTGACTGCCTCGGATCTCGTTTTCAGCTCAAAGGGACCATTGGCGTAGACACGTTCTATCTTGTCGCAGCGCTCAATCTGACATTCCCGCTCATTGGGCCGATCGTTTCGTCGGATATTGCCGGAAGTCTGGCAGACACCAGTCTTGGCATAACCTACAGAGTCAGCGACGAGACATATGGAATAGCAACGTTTTCCATTAAAGATGGGTGGCTCCACGCGGAATTCGATGCCACGACTTACGGGACCACCTACGACCCTGTCAGCCTCGATCTTGCTGAGATCTCGTGCGTTATTCTGATTTTCCTACCGGCGTGAATTATGGCTGAGCTGTCCTTGTTATTTTCCAGGACCTGAACAAAACATTGAAGTTCAAGACGGTCGTCTCCGATTGCATATTTGCAATGTTCTCTTCCCGATCAATTGAGCCAGCCACAGTAATTCTCAAGAAGAAGAAAAAAAAAGAATGGGCTATCTCGTGTCTTGGAGTTGTATGTGGAGTTGACACAAGTATTGGACAATCCATGCTATTCAGACCGCCTGTGTAGTACATGTTGTCTTGAGTTGTAAATGGAAATGCTGTTTGTCAGACGAACAATCAGAGGCTCAGTACCGGTCAGTACGGTAAGCTGCCAGTTGTCACTCTTCCAGCTTCCACATTCACACGATCTGAGACTTGTCGAGCTTGTCTCCCCTTCCGCTTTGTTACGGCTGACGCTGGCGGCTCTCAAACATATAGATCATTACTGGCCATATCCTCATGTGGCTGCGGCACTGTGAAGAACTCGCCTATTCTGCGCAGCAGGAGAGACGAGCATGTTGGATCCAGTCGCAGCGAGACTCGTAGGTGGGCGACGTTACATTAGCTCCAATGGGCCTCGGAAGTTAGGAAGCTAATTCCAGCGGGAGGCAGAATGACTAACGGAAGATCCCAGTCTGCGCGAAGAAAAAATACCCAGAGAAACATCTTGCTCTTTCTCTTTCTTCTTCGCCTTTTCTCTTTTGTCTCTTCCAAATTGACACCACCACGCCCATATTCTTCATCCGAGCATCCGATACCTGTCGTTTGTACGATGGCAATGGTCGTTGACTTTATTCTGACAGGAAGAAAGAGAATTCACATAACCGAGAGTGAGGACATCGCCGTGGACGAACTTGAATCCGGGTGCCAGGACAATAGACCACTTGTTTAACGGCCCAACTCCGACTCGGGCGGGAAAAATCGAAGGTTGTAAGGGACCGTCATCGAACAGGAAATCGACCCTATAGTACGGGACAATACTCGTATAACGAGTCCACCTTTCCAGAAGCTCAGCGGTGAGTGACACTCGAAGATCGACGCGGGGGAGGAGAGGTGTTGGTTCATAGAGAGTGACATGGTGAGTAACACTCAATGGCTCTGCTTCAGGCTCGACTGTTCATATGGTAGCGAACATGCATACAAAAAAAGAGCCACCGCCCTGTTCATTGGCCAGGTGAGGGCAGAGTGGAGCTGGTCCGGGTCCGGAGCCTTAGCACACAGGCACCGGGGAAATATACCAACACAATAGTGGAAGGAAATACTCACACGCAAAAGCAAAATTTGAGACTCCGAGTCGAGACTGAGTACGATGGCCCGCTTGCACAGGCCCAGGTTCGCCGCGGCAACGGATCGGAGCTGAGCCCTGACTGAATCTGAGGGATTGAAAAAGACAAAGCAACGCTGGTGCTGGTGCTTCAATTGAACTGGACACGGCACACGTGACACCTCCAGCAGCAACAGCGGTGGCGATCTCCTAGCAAGAACCGAAAGCTTGCTTCCGATAGTGCAGCCTATAGGTCATCTTTTTTTTTTTTTTGCTGCTAGAAGTCAGTGGCTCTCCGCAGATCATCACGAAGTGGGAAAAAAAGAACCGAGTTGCGCGCGCCAGTGCCAGTGGACTCGGAAAGCAAGGGCAAGGCACGAGAAAGAGAGAGAGAGAGAGAGAGAGAGAGAGAGGGCGGGCGACTTTTTGACCAGTACTTCTTCGGCTTCCTGAAGAGAGCGTTTCCGTAGGCCGCGATGCGCACCTGTCAAATGCATCACCTTATCGCTCCTCTGTCTCCTTCGACCACCACGACGTTCGTTATACAGCAACGGTGCGCGCCACTGCATGTGCGTACCGACCGACTCGGATCACGCGCTTATCCGCCACATGTATCTAAAAATAAAAAAAGTTCAAAACGTTGGTCGCTCCACCGCGTTCTCAAGGTCTGCCCTTGCCTCCCCTCCATCTGCTGCTGGCAATGGAAGTAGAGGCGCAGGCGCAGGAAGGCGACTCATTCAATTCGCAGCCACCAGCGTACCAGCGTTGTTCGTTCGTTCGTTCGTTGCTGCTCTGGAGGACTCCCAGCTCCAGCTCCAGCCCCTGAGATGTCAGTGAGCGACTCAGGATCTTCCATAAGAAACACGATAAGTTAAAAATAAAACGAAATTTAAAATTAAAACTTTGAAATACCAACGCCGTCCGTAGATTTGTGGGATGGATGAATGGATGGATAGATGGACCAGGGCCAGGTAGTTATTATGAAGTTGAGTATGGAACGCAGCGCAAACGCTACACAAGGCGAGTTGGTAAAGGTGGTAAAGAGACCAACTGCCGGCGCAACAATAGTGCCAGTGGCCGCCGCGTTTTACTATTTGGACGTTGGGAGCCTCTGATGAATTTGCCATCCATGCCATGCAGTGATGCTGCTGATGTCATACGAGAGACAGACGACCGAGTCTGTCTCAGGCTCGAGGGCCGAGGCTCGACTTGGGACAACTCAAAGTCAACTCCCCGAGGCCATGAATCGCGAACTCGGCCGTGGGATTGAATATTGAATCCCCCCGTCCATGGCATTATCGTGATGGTGATCATGACCAGGTGGTGGCGCCGGGTACTTCAACTTTGAAGCCTTGAAGGCGAACTGCGCGCACCACACCGTATCGTATCATGGAACATGCACCGCACTACCATCCACTGCAACATCAAATCATGAGCCACTCCCGAACGACTGGCAAACTTCATCTTTCAACTTGTTTGTTTCTTTTTTTTGGTTCGCATTCCCGCGGATCCATCCAATCTTTTGGATTTCTGATGATTGATTGATTGACGATAATGATAATCTGATCTACAGTATCCGAACTGAAAGAGCGCGCGGCCCTTTCCAGCAGTTTCTTTTCGCTCTAGGGCTAATCTCGAGAGCCTTCCTGACCCGGCTTCCTGACGTTGACCTGATCTGAAGCGACTCGGGAAGAAAAAATGGACCAAGCGATGTCACTTTCCTTTTTTTTTCTTTTTCCCACAATCGTTTTTGCTCACAAGTCACACATGCACGCACGCGCGGTGAAGACAGAACTGTAGATGGTGTATCATGTATATATATAATATTTCTTTGTAAAACCTCACTCTTTTTCTCTCTCTCCCAGAACTACACCAAAAAAAAAAAAGGCACAGAATCTACACACACACAAAACCAGAGAGATTGTAAGGTAAACTGATTTTTTTTCTTTTCATTCGTACAGAAAAAAAAAAAGGAAAGGAAAACTGAGAGAAAAAAAACATTTTTGGGGTGTGCGTGCATGGTTCACGTATGTAACATGGTAACGACGGATAATAGAAGGTGGGAGAGAGGACAGACAGGAAAGGGGGAAAAAACAAGGTGCAGTCGAGTCGAGTCGAGTCGTCGTGAGAATCGCAGGGGTCAGAATCAGGGGGTCATCACTCGAGAGAAAAAAATCGGGAGGGCGTGAGCAAAGGCAAAGCTCCGAACGTGTGGGCATGTAAGCGGGTGGGTGGGCGGGAAGAGAGGGAGAACGGTATAGGACAGGACACAACAAGGAGCGCGAGAGTTGAAGACGATCAACGGACTTCGTAACAAAAAAATCAAGTGAAGGGAGGGCCAGGGTCATCCGAAATTTTCCGAACCAAAGAGGAGAGAGAGCAACAGAAATTCTGCAAGAATAGGAATCACCCGAGAGTCCGCTCAGCTCGATGAAAAACGACGACGACGGGAGAGCCATCAAAAAAACCATTCACGTGCAATGCCCAGGTCTATGCCGAAGATGGGATAGGGATAGGCCCGAGGAAGACACACCCTGAAAAAAGAAACAGAGTCAGTAGGTGTGGAGGCGTTCGCGACTTGAAGGGAAAAACTCGTTACCTGAGTGCGACACGCGGGACAATTATTGCGACCCGTCTCGAGCCATCGATCCACACAGTCCTTGTGGAACACATGTCGACAAGAGAGCAATCTCAGATCCTCTTCCTGATGATAATCTTCCAGACAGATGAGGCACTGAAGAAAAAAAAACCCCCACATGAGTGAGCGAGCAATGAAAGAGTGAGAGGCACGTACCCGATCGACGCACATGGGCGCGACTCGCCCAATCTTCTCGTACTCGGCGAGCGCACTCATCCGTATCACCTCCAGACCCGAATTATCAATCTCCTCCTTGGACGCCGTCTGCGGCTTGGCCTGGCCCAGGAGCTCCGCGAGCTCCTCAAACGAGTCAAGCGGGTCCGTGCCGATCACGAGCTGGTGATTCGGCGGGTAATATCCTGCAACGGAAACGCGCACATGAACATATATATGTGAGACACCAGGTCAGAGGAGACACCCCACTCACCGCCAATAACGTAATGAAAAACGTTGTGGAACCGTGTCCATCATCGCTCGCTGCGCGTGTGCCTGCTCCCTCGCTGTTACTGCCACTGCTCGAATCAGAGCCCTCGCGGCGAGTTGTCGTCGTTGCGTCTGCGTCTGCGCCTGCCAAACCATGTGTCATTGGCCGTAAGCCGCGGAAAGGATCCGATGCGGGCGTTGACGACCATCGGCGCTCATGTGGCGACCCGGACTCGGCTGGCGCCTCTCCTGAAGCAGGAGCGGGAACATCGTCCTGCTGGTGCGTATGGTTGCTGTCGTCCTGATCCACATCCTGCTGTATCCGCGGCAGCAGAGGAGAAAGAGGCTCGTCGCGTCCTCCTTCCGAGTGCGTATGTCTGTGACCGTGAGCATGACCGCGTATCCATGTACAGACTGAAGCCCGACGACGATGACAGGCACCACCGTGTTTCCATCCTGCGCCTGCGCTTGTTGCGTATCTACACTCAGTGGTGCCGACGACTCACGCTCACGCTCGCCCGCACCCACGTCCGCAGATGCACGTGACGCTGTGGTCGGTGGTGGTAAGGGGGACACCGGCGAGGGGACGGAGACGGAGACGGGGCCGGGTTCGGTGGTGTCCCGTGCGGAACGACCATCGGTGGGAAGCGATACATACGCCACCAATTGATTCCACCACAGGTCTACGCTCCGAACCCGCAACGGTGCGCCGCGTCTGTGTCGGCGATTGTAGTGTAGGCATCGAGGGCGTAGTCTGATGGGATGATGACGGCGGTGGTGGTGGTAATCGTGGAGAAGGACCAGTAGGGGGCGACAAAGCCGTCACGGTCTCCTCTTCTTCCAGTCGTCTCCCGTCAATGTCAACTCCGATGTCGGGCAGCACGTTGTTACCGTCAGCTTCTTCGTCATGGTAGGGAAGAAGATCGTCATCATCCGGTGGAAGCGCCGGAAGATGTTCGCTGCTAAAGTCAAGGGCCTCAGCTACGGATTGGTGACGGCCGTCCGTGGAGGATAACGATAAGGGTGCTTCCCGGGGATATATTAGAGGTGGTGCATCTTCCTCCATGCCAACAGGCTCGGCTTCCCGTTCCCGTTGTTCCGCTCCAGACTCAGTCTCAGTTTCGGGCTGCCCGTCTTCTAACGTCCGTCTCAGGTCAACCTGTAGGTCCATCAAGAATCGGTCGAAGCTGTCCTCTGGCGGTGGCGATCGTTGTTGCTGCTGTTGGTGCTGTTGCTGCCTTTCTTGCTGCTCCTGCTGCTGCTCCCCATCACCGAGATTGACTTCAATCGCAGGAGGTGATTGTGCGCCCGATCTAGATCCAGATCCGGAGCCGTCCTCGAGCCCCATGCCCATTTGGAAGGCCCGTGTCATATCAGCAAGGAGCTGCGTGCGAGGGTCAATTGGGGTCACTGGACTTGGGCTGGGAGCGGGCTCAGACTCGGGAGATGGAGATGATCCGACGGACGGGGATACAGGAGAATTCGTGGGGGAGGAGGGACGGAAGCCGAGGCGATCACGCAGCCCTGCCCACGCGTTACGCATGCGATCGCGGGAAGCAAGGCCAGCAGTGGGTGTGGGGGAGAGTGGGCGGCTTTGAGTCTGGCTTTGACCTTGTTGGGCTGAATTCTGGCCCTGACCCTGACCCTGGTCAGCTACGGGTGAGGGTGGAAGCTGCTGCTGCTGCGAGCTTGGAACGCCTGGAGAGCTCGGTAGACCGAGGCCAGAGTTCAGGAGGGGTTCGGAAGAGCCGGAAACGAGAGATGCGGCGGTGGCGGCGGTGGCGACGCTGTGTAATGTATGCTATTAGTTGAACTCTCCGCAAAAGAGATGAAAGGGTATATATACCTGAGGAGGGTTCCTAGTACTTCGATACTCGTGGGAGAGAGGGATAACGGGCGAGACGCAGGCACGGGCGGTTCTTCCTGCGAAGGAGACGGTTGCGACGATTCGCCGGTGGGGCTCGACTCGTCCTGGTTCTCGCTCTCGGTACTTGCACTGGATTCGGAAGACTGCGACTCAGGGGCAGCGTAAGAAGAGCGGCGGGAGCGCATAGGCCGAGTAAGGAGATCGGAAAACCTCCGCCGTGAGGGTCGCTCTCCCGGTGGTGGGACAGAGGAGGCACGGCGGGGGGCAGTCTCGATGGACTCTGAGCCTCCGGACGGTGAAACGTCAGAGGTATGTACGACACCCTGCACGACGACGAGCGTGCCGGCGGCAGGGAAGTTACGCCTTGCCTCAGCAGGAAGCGGTGGGGCCTGGGAAAGGTCTGGTGGAGTAGCTGGCCTCTCCATGACGTTGAATGCCTCTGAACTTTCGCGGCTACGGTCTGGTGTATCGTCGGGTTCGAAGGAGGGAGAGGGAGGGGGACGAGGGTCGTGGTTGAGGGCAAGGGGATCACGTGCGGGGGACGAAGATGAAGCGGATGGGGGTGGGGATGCAGCAGAAGAAGAAGAGATGCCGGTGGCAGTGCTCTGGAAGGGCTCATAGTTGGAGTTGGGTTGGGAGACATCAATAGTAGAGGAGTCAGATGAGGAGGGTCCGATAGCAACGGTGCTTGGCAGGTCGGTCACGCTTAGAGTGGGATTGGCCTCTTTTGCCTTGCCTTTTGTGTCAGCAGCCGTTGCTGTCGTTGTATTCGATAGCGGTGGGGAAGGTGTCGAGGTGATGCGTGAGCACGAGGGCTCACCGAGCTGGGACTCGTCTAGTTCTGGATGGTTTGAGAGTGTCCTCCTCGCTGGCTCGCTCGTCTTTCGGCGGTGGTGGCAGCTGTCGAGGGTCCACCACTTGTGTGCGTTGGAAGCACGGTCGACGTCGTCTTGATCTGAGGGGGTGCGTTGAGGGCTGGATCGATTGCGGAGGGGAGAGCGCAGGGTGCCGAGGAGGGACCTGCGCCTACTGCGCTTGGCAGGGAGAGGGCCCTGATGGGGGAGATCGGAGTTGTGATGGGAAGCATGAAGGGGCAAATTGGGGAGTCGTTGTGAGCGGGAAAGCGAGGAATCGTCAGCAATGCGGGTGGAAGAAGAGTGAGCGGAGGAAAGAGGGTGGGGTGAGGAGAGAGGTTGCTCGGGACGATGACGAGAGGAGGTTTGGCCCATTGAGAGGGGGAGGAATGGAGTGGCGGTGAGGAGGGTATGATTTAGGAAGGTGGTGGAGTGGAGGGAGAGGGAGGGAGGGAGAGGAAGGGAGAGGAAGAGGAAGAGGAAGAGCAGAGATCGTTGATGCCGGTCAAAGGCGAGGCGACGGTAGCGGGCGCGGGCGGCGGATGCAAAAGTGAATGGTTTGTTGACTAATCAACGCAAGCGAATACTCTAATCTAATGTTGTGCACTGATCCCTGCCTCCTTCATCCTCGCCACCAACTCGTCCACACTCTGAACCTAAACGTAAATTCCGTGTACAAACGGGGCAGGTGTGTGCTCATCAGTCGCCGCCATAACAAGCGTCCATAAATAATTCATTTCGCCCACCTTACTACCGCCAACACGTTTCGGAGGCTCGCTCACCTTGATCGTCTCGAGCACGGGCGTGAGATCAACCCCCAGATCGCCCGGCGTCAGCTTCTCGATCCCTTTCTTCTTCGCCTTCATAATATTGGGTAACGACGCATACCGCGGCTCTGCTCGACGTAAGAGACGAACAGCAACAATAGTAATGGAACACGCACCATTGAGTCTACACAAAAGACAACAAAAAAACCAAACCAACAAAAATTTTTTTTTTTTTTTTCAGAAACATGAGGGAGCGATCAAACACAACAGAGCAACGCACGCACCGCAGATCCGTCGTCACGACAGCCGGCAGCGTGCACAACAGCTCCTCGGCGCCACCATCCACCTCCGTGCGAACCCTCACCACGCGCTTGTCCACGTCCACGTCGAGCGCGCTCGCGCACGTCGCCTGCGCAGCGCCCAACAACCCCGCGAGCATCTGCCCCGTCTGTCCGAGATCGTCGTCGATCGCCTGCTTGCCCATGATCACCAAGTCCGTCCCCGCCCCCGTCCCCCGCCGCCGCTCAATCACCGCGCGCAGTGCCCGCGCAACGCCGAGCGGCTCCGGCGCAGGCGCGCTTTCCGGCAGCTCGATGTGTACGCCGCTGTCGGCACCCATGGCCAGCGCCGTGCGCAGCGTCTCGGCCGCTTTGGCGGGGCCCAGGGTGACGACCGTTATCGACTTTACCTTGTCCTTCAATCGCTCGCGCAGACGGACTGCCTCTTCCACAGCTTAAAAAAAATTATAATTGAATCGTGACCAAGAGGGAAGAGGGTGGTCGTGTTGGTTTTACGCACCGATCTCGTCAAAGGGGTTCTTTTGATGAATGAGCAGCCAAAGTGGAAAGAAAGCACATGGGTCAAAATTCCCTTTCTTGTAAAAAAAAAAGAAAGAAAGACGGCGCACCATGGAGTGCTTCACGTTGGTGTCTACTCCCGTCTGCTGAGGGTTGACGCGAATCTTGACCGCATAGTCCACACACCTGCGAAAAAGAGAAGAGTGTATCTCCAGATCAGCCCCCTCCGTTGTTACCGCCCCGCTCGCACCTCTTGACGGGCACGAGAATATGCAAAAGTCTCGCTGTCGTCGGCCGCATCGCTTTGTTTTTTTTTTGCAGATGACTTGCCGTATGGGTTGCGTGATAAGCAGTTCAAAAAAAAAACTTGTAAACAGATATCAAGAACTTTAACGTTGCAGCGCGGAGGATGCAGAGAACCTCCAGATGGGTCACGGGGAGGACTGTGGCATGTGCAAATCATATCAGCAGACTCGGCAACTTCGCACCGACAACTCTTCGCACGTGGGTTTCTTTTCTCGGTACCTGTACACAGTATGTACTACGAGAATACACACACACACATGCAGCGATACAGTATGGGTAAAATCCCCCCCCCGCTATCTCAGCCCACCGTGCGACATATCCATAACATAACAAACCGGTGTGCTGGCCTCACCGGCACAATCATGGTCGCGGCAGCCACTCCGCCTTGTGAGCGTCGAGCCGCATCGGTGCCTTGCCCTCCCTCGTCCGAAGTCCGGAGAAAGTAGCCGCGTGCCGGATAACCGACATCGTCTTACCCTCCACCCCTTGCCCTGGTCCTCCCCCGTTGCCGCCACGCCCAACAAAGTCCCCCGGATCCCGCTCGATCGTCGTAGAGACGGCCGCGACTTCCGCGTCGAGCGGCACGCCGCGCGGGGGCAGGGGAGGACCCTCGCCGAACGCGGTAAACGGGTGCAAGTTGCCAAAGCGGCGGATCCAGAGGAGCGTCGAGCTGAGCGTGACGCGCACGCTCCACGAGCCGCCTTCCTGTTCCACTTCACCAGTCAGCGAGGGATTGAAATGAGAGGTAAGGGTGAGGGCACGCACGGTGACGGTCTTGCAGAGCGCTGCGGCGATGCCAAAGGCGAGGAGGTACCCCGCGGCGTGGTCCAGCGCTTGCATCGGCAGCACGCGATACGGTGGCACCTTGGCGGCTTCTTCCTCCCCGGCCGTCTCGCGGATGTAGTCCGCGTACGCCTCGGCCTCTTGCACGTTGAACCCACCAAGCGTCTGCACGAGCGAGTCGAACTTATTATATATATATATATATCCCCAAATCATCAATTCTCCGAAAAAGAATCTCTGGAAAAAAAGGTGGTGAGGGGAGGAGAACGCACGCTCTTGACGTCCTGCCACGGCCCGCCGGGCGAAAACGCCGTCAGGGATGCGTGCACGATCCCGGGGCGCATCTCTGCGCATTTCTCGGGGCCGAACCCCCGCGCGGCGAGTCCCCCCGGCCGGTACGACTGGAGGAACACATCCGCATCGCGCAGCAGCGCGCGCAGTTTCTCGGCGTCTGCGGGGACGTCGAGGTCGAGCTGTGTCGTGCGCTTGCCGCGCGAGGTTTCGACGTCCAGAAAGGGGAGCGAGGGCAGGCGCTGGGAGGTCACGTGGAGGACATCCGCGCCGTGCGCTGGTGGTCGTAACCGGTACATGCGTACCTTTGTTAGCTCTCTCCAGGATAGGCGGTGGGGGAAAGGGAAGGGGAGAGGGAGAGGGAAGGTATGGTTTACCTGCGAGCGTGCGACCGCAGACGGGCCCCGCGAGCACGCGCGTCAGATCGAGCACGCGGATGCCCTCGAGCGCATACTGAATGTCGCCTGGATCGGCGAGCACCCGCTTGGGCGCATCGCCGATTTTGGTTATCGTGACCGGGTTGATGTTCGTTTGGTATATCCCGTGCGGCGTCTTGTCCATCACCTCGAACGAGCGCAGCTGCGCCGCGCAGAGGTGTCGCTGGAGCACCACCCTCTCGAACTCTTCCGCGGACCACTCGGCGAGCGCGGCCGCGACGGCCATCTTGGTAGGCTCGCACTGCAGGATATCGAGCAGACCTTGTTTGTGGCTAGTGAATTGGTTTATCGGGTGAGCAGATGAGCCGGGTTCTGAGATCGGAGGAGGGAGGGAGGGACGAACTGCGGAAAATTGGCATGCAGTCTCACGTAGCCATCCTTGGTTTTGAAAATGTCTGAGAGCTCATCGAATGATTTGCCCTTGGGGACCTTTCCGTCTATCAGGTAGTACTTTTCACTGTCTGGGGAAAACCGTAAGGTGTTAGCGCGCGTGCCTGGGTATCCACGCAATGTGGAGGGGCAAATGAACTCGGGCACTCACTGAACTCCAATATGGCATGCCTGGCATCGACGTGCACCTCCTCTTCCTGACCCGTCCGGAGGAAGTGAAAGTGTGCAGCTGCAAGCGCGGAGAGCCCAATCGCCGACTGTGGCCACACGCACAAAGATCAGCATATCAATTCTCAAGGGCACTTGAATGAAAAGGAACATAAGAAAGGCAGGGAGGATCCAGGCAGATGGATATGATTGGTACGAATAATGCCAGTTTACGATGCCGACAAAAATAGGTCTGAAGCCGTGAACGGGGTTGTGTACCCACCTGGGCGGCTGTCCCGAGCTTGAAGCTAGAATTTACGGATGGCTCAGGCACCTCCGTCAACCGCAGATTCTCTATATCGTCGGGGGGAAGGCCACATCGGACCCAGACGGTTTTCGCGGGCCCATTGATAAGTTCCCTGAGCATAGACTGGAACATGGTTGGTAAAGGTTGAGAAGCGAGGTGATGGTGACGTGGGGAAACCTAGTTTCCTGATGTGTACCAAGCAGGAAAACAGGCGCTTTCAGGACCCGAGGGACCGAGGCTTTCAACACGTCTCGTGGAACCACCTCACATCGATTTGGCTACAGTGTACGACCGACCGCCACGAATGTGATTGAGGCACCGATCTGGGGCATCATTGCGGATCAAAAAAAATTGTACATCCACGGAAAAGAGAGTAGAGAGTGGCCCGCCGCTTCAGCTGGTCACTTACTAGGTTAACAACCGCGACCCTCCGACGATGGCCGATCAAGTCAAGTTTTCGCATGTGGTACAGTGCCGTGATAATCTAATCGTGACGCGTCAGGTCGGATCGTCCGTTCTGCGTTTGGGGCGGCGCTTTAACAATTCGGCACGAACCGGGCACCTCCGGAGTTGCTCGCGTTCATTACTCTCTTCGGCCTTTTCTTTCTCAGTTGCTGAATGGTTTCAAGAGCGCTTTCTACGACACTTGCTCGTTCGCTGCGTGGCGCAGTGCGGAGACCCGTACGTTGACCCTTGAGTTGTTTCACTCTTTCTTTCTTCGGTAACGAAAAATTTCCCTCCTTTGTTCGTCACAGGTGGTACCTCTGCGGTCGCTGGCGACAGCAGTCTCGCAAGGCCCGTTCACCGAGGTCACCACCCTCTCGAACGGTCTTACTGTTGCGACGGAGGCACACTCCCATGCCCAAACAGCTACCGTGGGCGTGTGGATAGACGCTGGCTCGCGCGCCGAGACGGATGCCACCAATGGCACCGCTCACTTCCTCGAACATATGGCCTTCAAGGGCACCGGCCGCCGTTCCCAGCATGCCCTCGAGCTCGAGGTGGAGAACCTCGGCGCTCACCTCAATGCGTACACCTCGCGTGAGCAGACGGTCTACTACGCCAAGAGCTTCCGCAAGGACGTCCCACAAGCCGTCGACATCATCTCCGACATCCTCCAGAACTCCAAGCTTGAGAACGGTGCCATCGAACGTGAACGTGATGTCATCTTGCGTGAGCAGCAGGAGGTCGACAAGCAGTATGAAGAAGTCGTGTTTGACCATCTCCACGCTGTCGCTTACCAAGGTGCGCCGCCATCACCCAGCTGTATCCAGAACCTCCGCTTATGACCTCGGTCCGTCGCACAGCTCAACCACTTGGCCGCACCATCCTCGGCCCCAAGAAAAACATCCTTTCGATCAAGCGTGATGACCTTGCATCATATATCAAGACCAACTATACCGCCGACCGCATGGTCCTTGTCGGTGCCGGTGGCGTCGACCATGGTGAGCTTGTCAAGGCTGCAGAGAAAGCGTTCGGGACACTTCCTGTCTCATCAAACCCGATCCCGCTCGGCCGCAAAGCTCACTCAAAACCGGACTTTGTTGGCTCGGAGGTGCGCATTCGTGACGATAATATTCCGACGGCGCACATCGCTGTAGCCGTCGAAGGCGTGAGTTGGTCGTCGCCCGATTATTATCCCATGCTCGTCATGCAGTCCATCTTTGGCAACTGGGACCGCGCACTCGGTTCTGCATCACTCCTATCCTCGCGTCTCGCGGACATCATCGCGAAACACAACCTCGCCAACTCATACATGTCCTTCTCGACCTCCTACTCGGATACCGGCCTTTGGGGCATCTACCTCGTCACGGAGAACCTTGCCAATCTCGACGACGTGCTGCACTTTACGCTCCGCGAGTGGACCCGGATGAGTATCGCGCCGACCGCGGCAGAAGTCGAGCGTGCAAAGAGCCAGCTCAAGGCAGGCTTGCTGCTTGGCCTTGATGGCACGACGGCCATCGCAGAAGACATCGGACGACAACTCGTGACCAGCGGCCAGCGGATGTCGCCCAGGCAAATCGAGAATGCTATTGATGCGGTCACTCCCGAGGAGATCAAACGTGTAGCGCAAAAGTACCTTTGGGACAAAGACGTGGGTCTTTTTCTTGCCCGCCCCTTACCCTCCCTGGCATGTGTGTGCTGACTTGAGCTCTACTCGTAGATCGCCCTTGCAGCGCTCGGCTCGATAGAAGGCTTGCTCGACTACAACCGTATTCGTGCTGACACGTCCTCTTTGGTTTATTGAGTGAAGCATTGCCGCATCTCCCTAGCTCTCCTTACCCCCCCTCCTCCCATAATAAACACAATATTCCTTTCTCTCATAGAGGTTGACGGAGAAGCGCTTTGTCATTTCCTCTGTTTGACCGTAGAGAACGCAAAAATGAAACGAGCATCTCTCCGTGAAGTGTGTGCCTGCGCCTGTCTCTTTGGTATGCCTATTTGATCGGTTGCGACTACGGTGTAAGTCCAGTAGCACCACACCCCATCAAACCGCGGTTTAGTTGTTTGAGCCACCACGGACAAACAGAGGTGACCCGCCACCGAGCTCCGATCAGAGCACTGCCTCGGAGATTCCCAAACTCCATGACTCCCACGGTTGCCAGGGTTGATTAGATACGGGACCGTGCCCCTTGCTGTAAGGGGCCCTCTCGTTATGTTTCGTTTCTGGCTTAGTATGTCCGGATCAAAGGACATCTTATCATCAGTTTTTTTCTGATCATGAGCCGCGACAAATGTCGACGCGCGCTGTGTATTGCGGTGCGGTGACAGCTGCATACGTATGGCGTCCCTTTTCCCGAATCGCGCGACGGCTCCACCCCTCTTTGGGTCTCTACCTGCGCCGCCTGTCGAAGCTCGAAACGAAGGTGCCCGTCGGAAGGTGGCGGGCAACGTCACGGGTTCGCGCGTCGCGCGCCGTGAGATCTTATAGTATTGTAAGTATGTACTGTATCGCAGAAGAGCTACGCATGATGTGACGTTGTAAATACGTACGGTTGTAGAAACAGCACCGCTGGCGGGGCACCACTAGAGCGCCCTGTGATAGACCTTGCCCAAATTCGCGAACTTCCTTGGTGATGATGGGTGTGATGGACTCTCATGTGAGATGGAATGAACGGGAAAGCGGCGAAAGGTGCTGGCCATGGCCTATAATATAAATGGCATTTTCAGTGGGTCCCTGGGCCTCTCCGTGTCAGGCGGACAGCTGCGAGGGAGGAGTCATGATATGTGGTACGTAGAAATGGACGTTCGACTAGACTCGGATGCTGCGACTAGATCATGGGGCATGGGGTTTTCACGAGTGCGCACGCGCGCGCCCGGCCCTGTCCTGACAACTGTCTGCAGTTTTCCTATTTCCTATCAGACGTACGTGCCATGACAATTATCGGAGGGTGGGCTCGGGCACACGGTCGCGGTGTTAATAATACCGATATGATAACAGCAATAAGCGGCGAAAGCCGTGTGCCCGATCCATCGTGCTAGAGAGACGTCTCTTCTCTCTTCTCGGTTCCTTACGGCCTTACTGCTGGAGGCTGTAACGCTGCTAATACGGCGCTTTTCTTCATTAAGTCATTATAGGGAGAATACCCCCTCTTACTGCGAATGACTACTGTACATCCGATGTGGCTGGCTCGGGCTGGCCCCGCCGGGCGTTATGTATTGCCGTTGGTGGCCTCCTCCCCTTGGTATTGGCATTATCCTAAAAAAGGTACACTTAGTGGCATTAACCCACGACCGAACGGGGTGCATCGTGCACGGAGGTCCGTTGGAACATGAACCGAATACCATGGGTACAATATTTCACACCTACCCACCCCCTCGATTGACTGCCTGTCGCGATCCCACGACCTTTGCTCATCTTTGCCGCCCGCACTGTGGAGTATTTTTTTGACAGCTCACGCAGGCCGGATTGCCCGCCACCCGCAGCCGCGCAGCACAGCAGCCAAGGCGGCGCAAAGTCTGAAGCAACTGGCCTCGCGCATGCTATTTGAAATATCCATAAAAGACTCAAAATGGTGTCCAGGGTCCTTGACAGATATTTCATAGAATCTGCGATCTGCCGCCCCCATTGGAGGAAAGCCTCAGCTCGTCCGTCGCCCTCGGGGGTTAGAAATTGTAGTGTTCTCCTGATGTAGAGCGTAGATGGTCTGAAAGGTTTGTGCGATATGAGCTCCTGTTACGTGTGTGTAGAATTAGACCTCTGCACGTGCGAGGACAATCCTTGTGTCCACGCACCCGGGCCGATGCCAACTGCCGGCTCCCCGGCGCACGCAAGAGCAGGGTTTTATGCCCTCGAGGTCCTGAAAGAGTGCATGGTTTGCACCTTGAGCAAAGCACAAACTTGAATTATTTGATGCGAAAGGGGACGATGAAATGTACTGCCGGTCTTGATTGCGGGGGAAACCGCGCGGACGCCGGACGGTGACCTGATCATGGGAAAGACAATGGAAAAAAACCGGTCAGCGCCCTTTCCGACGTCTCTGGAGCAGGGAAAGAAAAGAAAAATTGATCGACCCTGATCCATGATATTAAGTTCATACGAGAGTGATAGTATGGAACCTGGCTGTGTCAAATCGCGAAGCAGCGATACCGCGAGAGTCGGAGGGCGTAGGAGTTAGTCGGCTGTGCTTGCCATATACAGAAAATCGCCTTCCATAAAAGTAGAAAAACGTGGGGCTGCTTCTTTGATCCACGAGGTTGGCCTCAGGGCTCTGCCGAGCGGGCCGAATTTGCGTCAAAGGTTCGCTTGCCGCCATTTACGCCCAACTCTCAACTCTTTCGTAGGTACGCTGACCCTCACCCTTGTCTAGCGCTCTGCGTTCTTCTTCCAGGATAAGGTACTGATCGCTCTCGCAGTGGGGCTCTCCAGGACCTTGTTAGGTGCTCTCGAGCAAGGGGAATGAACGCAATTCGCAGTATCACACGTCTTTTTCCAAAAGAAAGTTTTGGGGTGTCCTTGTTCTCGTGGCTGGTCGAACTGGATTGGACCCATTACATCAATTTCCCCACGGTTCATGTTACCCCATTTGCAGGAAGCCAAAGCGCCGCCAATCACTGGGCCGAGACGCGTTGACCCCGAGAACCTGGAGAGGTACCGAACGGAGACCGGGGACAGCCATTGGAGGCCCCGATTTCCTCACTCTCTTAAAACCCTCAAAATCTCCTTCCTTTCATTTCATCCCCACTTCCTATCCTCCAACTGACTTTCCTCATTACATACATCGAGATGTCTACCTCTCCCGTACAATCCCTCGCGATCCGAATCGCGAACACCCTAGCATCGCACACCGAACCCTCCTTTTGTGTCTATGGCTCATTGGATGGCCAGGACTTTGTTACCTGTCCGTCGTGGACTTTTGGGACCAGTGCATTTCAAAATGTGCTACCTGAGCTGCGACCCAGGTTTGCCGTTCAGGTGACTAGCAGTTCTATCAAGGCTGCCATCGACTCCGCGTACGTTGTAATTGGGCCCTGAATTCTCACTGAGCTTGACTCGCTCTAGGTCATGGCCTCAAGCCGAGGTAGACCTCGAGTGCGGTTCAGTACCGATTATAGATGCAGCCGACCAACTGGCAGACAGGGGCGATTATTACTATCAATCAGCGGCATTCATTGTAGGTCAAGCTATCGTCTGCTCTGAGCCGTTGCTCATCAGTCACCACCTTTAGCGTATGGACGCGTCTCTGGTCCTATGGGGGGAGGAGACTATGGTGTCCAGTTGGTGCGAGATAATACATCATACTCAAGATCGGTTTGGGACCGCTTCTACATTCCTAAACTTGTCCCCGCTGGCTGGTCCACCGGGGAATATACGCATTGACAACACCCATCAGGAGGGTGGGGGAAATGGTTCCCCGGGCTTGCCATTCCTGGACACATTTGCATTCCTTACCAACATTACTGATCCCATGGCGCCATCGTCGTATCTATATTCGAATCGGCAGTGGACACCGAATGAGTCTCCGGATATTGAAGGTTTACAAGTAAGTCTCCGAGTTCTTCGAGCGTCGGTTCTCTCTCATCGTTGTCTCTACGTAGCTTGCGCTGGACGGTTTCACAACCACCTCCAGCTTTGGTGACTCTCCCTTTACGGGAGATCTGGCCAGCATTTCACCCAACCCTGCCCTACTCCTAGACGTGAGCGAAGGGGAAGACGCATCCAACTCCTCACTGGAGTTCTTTAGCGACGGAGTTGCCTCACCCGCGTTGTCCAACGCTCATTATCACACTAAGCCTGCGCCAGCAACAGGCGTCTCCTTCCGCCGACACTCGGTCGGAGAGGCGAGTGCTCCATTGACACGCGCAACCGGTCAGAGCACAAAGCGCAAGGGAAGCGACGTTGACGATGACGTCCCGCCAATCAATGTCAGCGGTGAAGTTTCCGATGAGGACGTCGTGTCAAACGTCCGTGTGTGCAAACGGAGACGATCCGTCATTACGCCGACCTCTGCCCCCGCCTGTCTCACGGTCCCCCTCCCGTACTCCGAACACGCGCGTGACGACTCTGACAATGCGTCCGTCGACTCGGACAGCAGCACCACCAACCTTCTCGCCCCCACCCCCCGCGCCGTCGCCTGCCTCCATCTCAGGCTCGTCATCGATCTCTACTGCGTCCGCGCCACAGCGACGTGCCGGCCGTCGACGTCCGCAGCGCGTGAGGCGGACGCCGTGCGAGTTCTGCGCCAAGACTTTCGCGCGGATCCAGGATGCGCAGAGGCACATGGCGACCTCGTGCTCGGCCAACCCGGACAAGATGGGCGTGGAGTGTCCCGAGTGCCACTCGGTGCTGTCCCGGCTCGACGCGGCGCAGCGGCATTGGCGTGGTCACGAGAACCCGACGTGCGAGACACCCGCGTGGGCGCAGCGTGCGTGAGGCTTCGAGGATGCCATTGCCTCGCCTTGGAAATCAGCCATCTGGGGCGCTTTGTCGGTGTAAAACTCGAGTGGGAGCTCTCTCCTCCTTGTTGTGCTGGTGGTATGTATTGGCGCCTCCTCACCCCCCCTTTTTTTCTTTTTTTATGATTGATACGATTCGCGACGACGTTGATGGGCCCGATGCTCGGCAATACCATTTCTACTCTTGTTTTTTTTCCTTCCTCGTTTTTTTTCTCTCCTGCTCTTACACTCCCCCTTCCCAATGTTTTGTCGTCTATTTGTCTTGCTGTGATATATCCCCTTCAGGCTATTGTTGTTGCGTAGAACCCACACTGGCGCTATTCTCGTCATGCTTTTTGTACGTAGACCCATTTGCATATTATTTCTCTCTCCACTGCGCATCTTTTTTCCTTTGCACGAGTACATATTGTGAACCACTTGCAGTTATCGTACAAGTACAAGTTACAGCGCTTCTCGCTTTTACTATCCCCCTCTCTCACATCTCACATCTCATTTCTCTCGCTCTCTCTCTCTCGCACGCGCGCTACTGTGACTGCTGTTACTACCACACGTCGATCTCACCACTACATCTCACACACATGCCTTGCCATTTTCGGTCCTTGTTTTGTTTTTGTATCTGTTTTTAATGCGGCTCCCTTTCATCATACCCGAATCTGTAGTACATGTGCATGTGACGTACGGCTGTTTTTTTTTTTGTAGTAGTTTGATCACACGCCTCCAATAAAAGCGAATATCTCTTCTTCATAAACGTCCGTCCATCCGTCCGTCTGTCCGGGCCCGTGCTTCTCTCCCTTTCCCACCGTACGCCTCGAGCTGCGCATGCGATCTTGTCCCACTAAATTATCGTTATGGTAGTATTGAAGCGAGTCGTCCTTGGCCTTGGCGAAGAGTTGAGATCTCGGCGCTCTTCCATCGTTTCTCTCGCGCTCGCGGAGACAGTTCGGCCCCTCACTTTTTGTGTTACTGTATGTGTTATAACGAAACGTAACCCCGCTCCCGATTTATTGGCATCCCCATTCACTTGTCACTTTTTACAATACATTCCCTCCCCCCCCCTCTCGCTTAAAATCGGGTTGTCAAGGCCGATTCGCTGCTGTTGATCATGCGTGGGCTGTATCCTGGCATTTCATAAATTTCTTTACCTACGGGGCCGCGGATCACTAATGGTCGTCGTCGTCGTCGTCGTCGAGGACAATTGTCTTTTGAAAAAAAAAACACGTTGAATCAAACACACAAACACACGCATATGGGCGCCATCATGCATAGATGATGCATCACGGACGTCGCAAACCCGTTAGATAGACACAAGGTTTCGAATCGAAGCTCTGATGACATAAATAATCTCCCATTTAGGCACGCCAGCCAGTGACGCTGACGTTCTGGCCGCAGCTACAAGTACAACCATCATCAAAAGAGGGGGTGCGTGTCGCAGTCGCCGACAAAGGGAAGGTAAGAGAGGGAGGAGCGGACATGAGCTAGAGAGACTGTCGATCGCCGCAGCAAGCTGCGGGTGTCAGTGATGATCGGGATCTGGGGGGGTGTTTCTTCCTTCATTCCACGTTCTCCACGTCAATCAATCAACTCTGTCCGTCCTGCGGGGAAGGCATCTTTGCGGCCCGATACCGCACGATCCAAGGATGGCGGCGGACTTCCGAGAGGGGCAGACGCTTCTCGGGATCGTATTGTAAGAGCTGCAACAAAACAAAAAGAAGGCAAAGAAGGCAAAATCAGCGCTTCCGTCCCGCGTTTTGGTTTTTTCTTTAAAGAGCGACAAGGGTGCGTAAAGAGCAGACAAAAACAACGAATGGTGAAGAGGGAGAGGGAGGGCCGAGACCGGGAACACGCACATTCATGATCAAGTCTCGTGCTTCCACAGAGACCTTCGACGGAATTCGAAGGTCGACTTTGGCTATTCGTTTGTAGGTGGCTGCGCAATCAGAGAGAGGGGGGAGGGAGGGACCCCCGTTCAGCACTAGAGCGCCGGTGCTGTAAATCGGGAAAACCCGGACGACGACGCACCGTTGTACCCGGACATCTCCTCAAATGGGGGCGAGCCAACGATGAACTCGTACGTGAGTACGCCGAGCGCCCAATAGTCGACCTTCTCGTTGTGCTCGCGGCCCTCGACCATCTCGGGGGGCAGGTAGTCGAGCGTGCCGCAGAGAGTGGTGCGCCGGTTGCTGGGTGCGTGCACGCTCCAGCCGAAATCGCCAATCTTGAGCTCGCCGTTGATACCCAGGAGGAGATTCTCTGGCTTGATGTCCCGATGAATGACGTGCTTGGAGTGGAGGTAGAAGAGCGCGTCGGCCATCTGATCGACGTAGACGGCGCTGCGCCGCTCCGAGAAGGAGCCGTACTTTGTGAGCTGCTTGTAGAGCTCGCCCTTGCCGGCAAACTCGAGCATGAGGAAGATGCGCTTCTCGTCGTGGAAGTAACCGTAAAGGCGGAGAACGTTTGGGTGTCGGAGGTTTTGCTGGATCTCGATCTCGCGACGGATCTGCTTCTCTACTCGGGACTGGACGATCTCGGACTTGTAGAGACACTTGAGGGCGAGGATGTAATTTGGCTCGACCTTGGTGCGGACCATGTAGACGCGGCCAAATTTGCCCTTTCCCAAGGGGCGGCCGATGTCAAAGTCGGTAAGATGCCATTCGCGGGTGGGGCGTGTCCTTGAGAGCGCGAGTTAAGTATCGGGGGTGACGCGATTTGGCGAGAGACTGACCTTGAGACGCTAGAGTCAAGAGCGAGCTCTTGGGCAGCCTCACCGTCAACAGCCTCGCCACGCTTTTCGTTCTCAATCTCGAAACCGCCATCGTACTTGCCAATATCTAGATCACGGTTAGAGGACGGTTTGGACAGCGAGGGAGTCCGAGTCCGTGTAGTTGTTGCAGGAGCTTTTTGAGAGGCGGTCTGGGATGGCTTTGCGGTGGACTGGGCAGAGTTGGCAGGCCTCGGAGGGACTGCCTTGTGGGGAGGCTTTGCCTTTGGGTCGGGGAAAGGATGAGGAGCGGCGAATTTAGTGAGAAGTTTTGAGACGCTGGTCTGAGTGGTCGTCTTGTTGTGGAGCGGCCGCGCAGGCTTTGACGCGCCATTCTGTTTGGCAGAGATCTCGAGAGCGGCGATTTGTCGAGTGACTGCGCCGATTGAAGCCATCTCTATTGCTTGCTTGCTTGATCGCCGCGAACAAACCCAACGCATGCGCGCCAAGCATGCCATGTTCAACTCGCACGTGATCGCGCTTCCCTCACACCGCAGATCTTTCACGACATGACATCACAGATTCAGATTCAGATAATATGCATTCCATCCCTGCCTATATAAACCCTTTCCTTTCTCCTCCCTCTTCTTCAGTCCAGTGCGCCCTCCTTGCACTGCGCCCCTTCCTTTCGTTTATACTGTATTTCCCAGCCATACACTATGCCTATCAACGCTCGTTATCTTCTTTTGCTCGCCTTCCTCCACCTCTCCACCCTCATCGCTATTGCTGCTCCCATCGATGGTATGGTTGCCACCGGTCTCCTCTCGCGAAAGCGCGATACCGACACGGTCATTGAGAGCAACACCCCTCTGGGACTCGGAGAACGGTATCACCGCCACCAGAACCGCAAGGATGTCTCCATTCGCGGTGCATCATCTCATGCGTATCCTCGCCACGGCACCACTTTGTCAGCGCCTGATTCTGCTGTTAGCATCGCTCGTGTCAATAGGAAGCGCGCTCCAGACGGCGCCTTTCCCTCGTCTCCGCCTCCGCCTCCGCCTCCACCTCCACCTCCACCTCCGCCCCCACCTCCGCCCCCGTCCCTGGCTTCGGCCCCGCCTCCTCCTTTGTCTCCCAGCCCTCAGGGATCTCAAGGTGAACCTGGGTCTACCGTAGCTCCTCGGCCTCAGACCGCACAGGGTCCTCCTGGTCCTCCTGGCGTTCAGGGCCCTGCCGGTCCTCCCGGCTATCCTGGCTATCCCGGCCCCGCTGGTCCTCCTGGACATGATGGCAAGGAGGGCCCCCCTGGCCCCCCCGGACCTCCATATCCCTACGCCTACCCTGTTCATGGTTCTGAACAGGAGTATCCCGATGACGAACAGGAATACCCTGAGCCTGAGCAGTTCCATGGTTATTATGCCCCTCCGCCTCCGCATCATCGTCCTTCCTACGAATACCCTCGCCCTGCCCACGACTACGCTTATGATTTTTATGATGAACATCCCCGCCCACTCCACGATGAATACCGTCCACCTCATGACGAATATTACCACCCGTCTCATGGTGATTACCCTCGTCCTCCTCACGACGGCTATCCCCGCCCTCCTTATGATGAATATTATGAGGATGTTCGTCCTCATGATGATTACTACCCCCAGTCCCAGGACAATTATCCACGCCCCCATCACAGTTACCCTGGCCCGCCTCATGATGACCCACCCTATGATCCTATGCGCCCGCCGTCGTCTGAGTACGATCACCACTATCCGCCGCCAAATGATCATGCGCATGGGGACCAATCAGGGGAAGACGCAAATGCTGACAAGGCTAACACTCATAAGCAGAACCAGGTCGACCTTCCGCAGCCATCATCGGTCGACCTTGCTACTGTACAGCTCCCTCCACGTGAGGAGTTCGTAGTGCCCGTCACTCGTAGGGGTGTGGAAATACCGAACAAGATGGCTATCGCCAGGTTGAGCACTCGCGAAGGTGGGTTAGAGGAGATTTCTGGTGCTGCCCCGCTGGGCGTACGTTCGAGTCTGTCTGCGCCTCAGGGTGGGGCAAGCGTCACTCGGCTTGTCATCCGCGAGGGGGTTGAGTTGCCGTCAAGCGAGATGGCCGTCACGCAGGTCGGTGCACATAGGAGAGGCGGTCCCTTAAACGGTGTCTCGGAGTTGAAGCAGAAGCTACACTTATAAGGGCCGCAATACTAGCGTGTTGTATCTCATCACTACACTGTCATTACAGTATTCAGTTTCTGTATCTATAATCCCTTTTTCTTTAATCTTTGATCAACTCCTTCAACTAGCACTTCAGGAGTGTTGATTGTCGGTAACAGTGACTATGAAGGATTCTGAATATATTTGCAAGTGCGTGACTACTAATAAACTTCTTACCGGCCTACTTGGACGATCTACGCGAGACTTGTAAGCTCAACTTGATAGTTTAACCTCAACAGATCATCAACGTCCTCAACTTTAGCTTTTTACTTTCACATGCCCCAAGAGCAGAGTCCGCAAAGAATCAGGAACACGGCCAAATGTATACCCTTCCGTCCTCATCGAATTGCCACCGTCTGTTAAGACTGAAGGTAGCGAGAGTAGCTAGAATCGCGAGAGGTTTGAGATCTTACTTAAGGTGTTCAAATTGCAAACAAAGAAGTGACTGGAAGACGTCTGAAAACCGAAAAAGAAGAGCGAGGTGCAAAAAAAACTCGCAGGAAGGTGCGACGGTGCACAGCATACACACGTGTGAACACTACGCGACTGACACATCTGCACTGGTGGCGGCTCAGAGGTGATAAGTTGGTTTTATTGTGATCCACTCAAAAGCTGTGAGCTGGTTCATCCTCCTTCATCCTCCAAAAGTCGTGCTCGTCTTAGCTTGTGAGTGGCTTAGTGGTATATGAATACTGTAATATGCATTCCTATCTGCATTTATAAACCCTTTAGCTTTCCTTCCTCCTCCCTCTTCAGTTCTTCAGCCCAGTCCGCCCTCCTTGCACTGCGCCCTTTCCATTCGTTTATATTTCCTAGCGTACACTATGCCTATCAACGCTCGTTACCTTCTTTCGCTCGCCTTCCTCCACCTCTCCACCCTCATCGCTGCTGCTGCTCCTATCGATGGTCCGGATGCCACCGGTCTCCTCTCGCGAAAGCGCGACACCGACACGGTCCGAGTCATTGAGAGAAACACCCCTTTGCCCATCGGATCACTCGGACGGTATTACCGCCACCAGAGCCGCAAGCATGTCCCCATTCGCGGTGCCTCATCTCATACGTATCCTCGCCACGGTACCACAGTGTCACCGCCTGATTCTGCTGCCAGCCTCACTCGTGTCAATAAGAAGCGCGCTCCGGACGGCGCCCCACCTGAGCAAGAGTACTCCGATGACGAGCAGGAGTACCCTGAGCCTGGGCACTGGCATTTCCACGGCTATCATGCCCCTCGTCCTCCGCATCATCGTCCTTCAAGTTCCTACGAATACCCTCGCCCTGCTCACGAATATGCTTATGATTTTTATGATGAACATCCTCGCCCACTCCACGATGAATACCGTCCACCTCATGACGAATATTATCGCCCGTCTCATGGTGATTACCCTCGTCCTCCTCACGACGGCTATCCCCGCCCTCCTTATGATGAATATTATGAGGATGTTCGTCCTCATGATGATTATCCCCACCCACCCTATGATCCTATGCACCCGCCATCGTCTGAGTACGATCACCACTATCCGCCGCCAAATGATCACTCGGATGAGGACCAATCAGGGGAAGACGCAAATGCTGACAAGGACGACACTCATAAACAGAAGCAAGTCGACATTCCACAACCATCGTCGGTTGACCTTGCTACTGTACAGCTCCCTCCGCGTGAGGAAATTGCGGTGTCCGCCACTCGTAGGGGTGTAAGCCTACCGGATAAGATGGATGTCGCCAAGGTGAGCACGCGCGAAGATGAGTCACAGGTTTCTGGTACCCCGCTGGGCGTACATTCGAGTCTATCTACGTCTCGGGGTGGCGCGAGCGTCACTCGGCTGGGCAACCGCAAGGAGGCTTATCTCACAGAAAGTGACTTGGAGGCTGGTAATTTTGACGCACGTAGGCGTAGGAGAGGCTGTCCCATAGACACTATCTAGAACATGTTGAGAAAGAAGCTATCAGGTTAAGGGTGGCAATAGCATCAGTAAAACCCCACGCTGCTTAGACCTGCTTAGATGATTTTTAAGCCAGCTAAGAAGGCTAAGCAAGTGAAATTTCCTTAATTTTACTTAAACATTTAATATCTAAGAAAATAATAGACCTAAGCAAACAATTACAATCTAAGCAGTTTGGCTGAGCCTGACATTTGCCATTAGATGAGTCTTATTGTGTCAAACTTTTTTTGTGATGAGTCATTTATTGATTGTGAACTACAAACAATAAAAAACAGATGTTACTTATTCAAGATAAACACACAAACACCCTTACAGATGCAGTTGTGTGCATTCCCTGTGGCAGAAAATATGCCAAGTTGAGTTGTTTATCATCTAGCACTTTACTCTACAGTCTTTCACCAGTGTCATGCTGGACTGAGCGTGGTGGTTCTGTCGATGTTTCTGTCTGGCAGCCTCCTTGGCTGCTCGTTCTCTTTGGCTGAGGGTTAGGTTGTCTGGCCTGTCTCTGTCCCTCTGTTGTATGTGTAGGATGATATCTGCATTGGTGACCGTCGTCTTGGTCATCTTCTGTGGAGTTCTAATGCCTTGTTAGAATGGCTGTGGGTAGTGGTGGTGCTGACTGCTGTTGTCCTCTATCCGAAGGAGGAAGGGGATCTAGATGTGAAGGAGTCAATTTGGATACTTAGGACACATATCCAAAGGAAGGGATGTCTGGAGTGCTGATACGCCTTGTATTGCACTTAGTTTGTTGGTATGCCACTAAGGTCGTGAATGGAAGGAGCTGCTCCTTCCTGCTGGGTTTCTGTTGCAGATGGGGGATTCTATAGAGCACTGAGAGGTCCGTTACTCAGTGACCTTCGTCTGTCTGAAGCGAAGAAAGGCAATGCCTTTCTGAGCACTTAATGTATGTGTCGGAGTTCAAAGAGTTCCCAATCAGGACTTGGTTTACTATATATGGTAGATTAAGTGAAACGCATCACTAAGTCGCTTAGCAGACCCTAGGGTACGTTCCAGGGCACAAGTGGGAGGGGAAAGGGGCTGTGAAGCTTTGGATCACTTGGAGGATTGCTCTGAGAATGTCTAGGATTCACAAGAGACCAAGCTTAAGGCTTTGGTCCCCTTCTATGAGCGTATTTATACATGACTATTTAGGTGGAGTTTCCGGCAGTGATTGATGTGTTTTAGCGGCAGTAAGGCCATGAAAACCATCAGCAGATTAGTGTAAGTATCTTAGTAAGTAGCCAAGGCAACACAACAGCAGTCTGGAGCGGCAAGAGCGTAATAGAGGGTGTGTAAAGTAGGGTGGGGGAAGTGATGACGACTCTGGCTGGACCATGAGAAATATGTACATATATGGACAGAATATTAGTAAGCATAAGCATCCTAACTGTCCACCACAACAACCAGTCCTTGTCTCACCAGATTGTATTTCATTTTACATGATTGCCACTGGCCCTCTTTGACACATCTAAATGTACAGGTTCATACTTAAGTATATGAAGGGTAATATACTAAATTTATAGGTTAATTGGTGTAGATTTGATGAAGTTGCTCTATATAATACTTGAGAGGGTCTAGGGATTAGCAGGGGTATGGGAAACCCTGGGGGTTTTCCAAGGGTTTTGCAGAGGGTAAGGGTAGGGGTTATGGGTTGCCAACCCTCTAAACCCCCCCCTTATAGCTGTTCACCCTTCATACCCATGTGACTTGTAGTGGTGCCACAGCCCAGCTGAAGCCAGCTGAGAGGGCCAGAGTTGTTCACATGCATATGTCAGCCACATTGGTCATGACCTTTCTGCCTGCCCACACTTTCCTGCCTGTGCCTGCCACACCACACCATGTGCAAGATCCCAAAATCATGTGTGTGTGATTTCTTTTTCCCTTAGTGGAATTCAGTGCATTGCCTAGTGGACTTCATCTTATGGCCAGTGCAGCTTCTGCCTCTCTGTTACAGAGCAGCTTGCAAAGAGGCAAGAGAACCACTGATGGCATCTGAAGACTGCATTTGACCCCCCCCAGGACTGGTAGGCCAGTCTAGGCCTAGAGATTGGTAAGATACTGGTCGGACTTTTGGACTTTCCTAGTAGCTAGTATCCTAGGATAGTCAGCATGATTTGTAGGGCCTCAGTCAGCATCAGTAAGCATCTTAGTCAGCAGGGGTAATGGTTAGTCAGCTAGAGTCAGGGCTGATTAACCAGGGTTCTGAGGATTCAGGGAATAGTCACAAGCATGTACAGTAGTATTTGTACACATACACATGCAGAGATGAGACTCTAAGTTGAGTCTCCTTGTCCAATAGAAGTAGTGACTATTGTTCTATTGTCTCTAGGAGTAGCTGTGGCTTATTTAGCTCTCCTAAGCTTCTTGTGCTTCATCCTTTGTGTACCACATGTTGCTGATAGCCCAAACATCCACTCAAGCTCTAGTACAATCAACAAGTTGCTCCATAGTAGCAACTGTTATTTCCCACCTGCAGTAGTGGGCACATCAACTGAGTTTTTAGCAACTTCCCTCAGTACTCAGAGTACTGATGATGTCTAAGTGTCACTGCCCCTGTCGGTGACACTCTCCCCTTTTGGCATTCTCCTTGCCCACTCTGTGCACCTGCATCCATGACAACAAGTCCCCACATTCAAGGTGCTCACTCACAATATATATGCTTTGCTCAATAGGAGCCATGTGGACACACCCAGGAACCACAGGGTGATCTGACTTGCTGCCTGTGTGGGAGTTCTTTGAGGAGCATTGTTTGCTCACCGCTGACTTGGGCGGTGCAGGTGAGTGCCTGCATCTATCCTCTGCCAAGTAGTTGCTGACATGTGTTTCAAGGAATGGACTGCACCTGTCATGCTAGGATGTCACATGTCTTAGTGTGAGGGTTCGGGTTTGGTTTGGTTCAGTTCGGCTCAGGGTTTGGACGCCTTGTCCAAGTCTGGTTTCTGATCTGGTTTGAGTTTTGGAGTTCTATCCTTAGAACTTGTAAGGTTGTGGGTTCTGAATGGCATGTAGTGGCACCGGCTGTTCTGTTATCACTTCTAGGAAGTGATGTCTGGAGGTGCAATGACATCTTGTATTGCACTTAGTTTGTTGGTATTCACAATAAGGTCATGAATGGAAGGGGTTCTGGTGTCTTGTAGGAGCGGCTCCTGGTTGCTACTGGTGTGTTGTAGTATGTGGCATGTATTACAGAGGTTGTAGTATGCGACTTGTTTGTATAGACGACTAGAGTTCCTTTACTAGTGGCCTTCATATAGACAGCTAGAGTTCCGTTACTAGCAGCCTTTGGGTTCGGGTTCTGGGTGGGAAAGATGGCATCTTTTGGTCTGAGTTATTCGGAGTTTCAAAGTGAAGAGCAAATATGGCTCTAAGTCGATTTAGCAGGCCTTAGGGTACATTCTAAGGTGCAAGAGGATGGTTCTGATGGTTCTTAAGCTTAAGTTCACAAGATGATGAATTAGAAGTCCTGTATTATACAAGAGACTAAGCTTAAGGCTTGAGTCTCGCTTTGGGGGGCTTTTATAGGCCCTGTGGCTAATGTACAGTAAGTACATATGACTAAGTAAAAGGATGATGCGTCTCTACAGCATCGTACTAAGCATATATGACTACAAGATAGTAAGCATGTATGACTAAGTAAGTGATGATGTGTCTAGATGGCATCCTACTAAGCCTATATGACTAAGAGGCTGGATGATGTGTTCAAGCGGCATCATGAGGCTGTGAGACTACGAAACATGACAGCATATTAGTCTGAACATATTAGTAATGAGCTGAGGTGACACGACATAAAGTGGAGGGCAGTGAAGCGTAATAGAGGTGTGGTAATGTATAGGGATGGATGTGGAAAGGGCTCCCTGCCAGTCCATGAGAAAGCGAATACTATATATAGTGAAAAATGATGTAAGCATGAATAGTCTGGCAGTCCATAACAGCACCCAAAACCAGAGCATGTACACAAAGGTGCGTGCACACATTCATCCCAGGTTCTGTGGAACCTCACTCACTGCCTCACTGCCACCAGCACAAGCACCAGAACCATGGCAGCAGTAGCCCACCCACCCTCACACTCACCCCCACACCTGGCCCTTGACTAAGGCATGCCAATGTACACTTTGTAGAGTAATGAGCACATGGAGGAGTGCACAGTTGGTGTGCTAGGCAATGCAAGAGAGGGGTACATGAGGCAAGGAACACAGGTGAGAGTGCACTTGAGTCCTAAGGAGTGCACACACTTTGATGTTTGCACAAGGGACAGTGATTGAAGCGCTCAGTACATGTGCAACTATTGCACAAGAACTATAATTGATATTTACCTGCACAAGGGACAGCGATTGAAGTGCTGGGTCCCATCAGTACAGGTGTGTGTAAAGTAGAAGGGGGATGACAGTACCTCAGTACATGCACAACTATTGCATGAGAACTGAGGTTTACAGTATACACTACCAAGGGTATTTAAGCTACAGCCAACTGAGCTGCAGCACTGTATGGAGCATGGTCAAAATATGTAAGTCATAAGTCTGTTTATACTGCCTCATATTGAGGTGCATGGGAAGGGGAAGTGTGGCCAGATGGCTCACATGCCATCATGGTTGGTAAGGTAACACTAATAAAGTGAGACTGAATCAATGTACGTGAGACATTCATAATGATTGATCAATAGAGTATATTGTTGGGTATAGTACTTAGCTTGTGCACCATCTCAGGTGTGAGCATGTGCCTTCCGCTCCTTATCTGGGGTGCATGTGCCTCAGCCACCCTCTATTTCCAACACTCCCCCAGAGGCGTGATGCAGCCTGAGTCCCAGGGCATGGCATATCACCTTCCAGTGTGGCAGCACTTTGGTGAGTATGTCAGCTGTCGTATCATCTGTAGGGCAGTACATGATGTTAATGGCACTGCTGGCTATAACCTGTCTGATGAAATGATAGTGGATATTGATGTGTTTTGTCTGCACATGATAGTTGTTGTCTGTAGCCAGCCTTAGAGCCACCTGGTTGTCACAATACAGTGTCGTTGTGGATAATGATGACAGGAATAACTCTCCAATGATGTAGCACAACCAGATGCATTCCTTTGCTGCATGAGTCACAGTGACATACTCTGCCTCCACAGCGGACAGTGTGACCAGTTCTTGCTTCCATGAGCTCCATGAGATCATGCTGCTGTCTATGAGGAATGCATAGCTGGAGATGGCTTGGCAGTGGCTCTGCAAAGCTCCATCAGCGTCAGTGTACCCTATCAGGTCATGCCTTTCCCTCCCATATGTCAGTGTGTAGTGCCATGTGCTGGACAGGTACTGGAACACATGCTTCACAGCCTCCCAGTGTGCCTCCCCCAGGTTCTTGAGGAACTGAGAGAGGGTTGACACTGCAAAGGTTATGTCTGGGCATATTGCCACAGCAGTGTACATGAGGCTTCCTATGGCCTTGCAGTATCGCACTTTGCATATGCACACAGCATCTTGCTATAAGGAGGGTGAGTCATCCTTGGAATAGGACACTCCTGGGGTCATAGGTGTGTCATATGGTTTGGTGTTGGTTAGTGCAAAGTGGGCAATGATGGAGTTGATGTAGGATGATTGGGATAGTGAAATGGTCCCTGCACTAGGATTGCATGTGACTTTGATGCCAAGCAACCAGTTGACAGGACCTAGATCGGTAAGAGGATATCGAGCATTTAGCTCTGCCTTGTACTTAAGGATGAGCTTGGTGCAGTTGCCAGTCATGGCACAGTCATTGACATGCACTGCGAGGATTAAGATGTCTTTGCCCAGGTGGGCATAGAACACCCCTGGATCAGCCACACTGACAGTGAACCCAAGCTCTTTGAGCATGTGCAGGAGCACATTGTACCACCTCCTCCCCACCTGCTTCAGGCCATAAATTGCCTTGAGCAATCTCAGTACCCATTCCTTACTGCCTGTCTCATACCCTGGTGGCTGCTGCATGTATATTTCTTTGTCTTCTTCCAGCTCACCATTGAGATATGTGCCATTGAAGTCGAACATGTGAACCTCCCAGCCATTCCAGGCTGCAATGGAGAGGATAAGGTGAAAGCTGGACAGCTTGGCCATGGGTGAATATGTTTCAAAGTAGTCAATGCCATGAGTCAGTGTGAATCTGCATGCAATGAGCTGCACCTTGTACTTCTCAACACTCCTGTTGGCTTTGCGCTTGATTCTGAAGACCCATTTGCACCCAACAACATTTCTGCTGGGCGGTTGGATGACTGACTTCCAGGTGACTGCTTTCTCAAGCATCTCCATCTTGTGGTCCATTGCTGCTTTCCAGCTAGGCCAGTTGGTGCGAGACTGTGCCTCTTAGAGTGTCTTGGGGTCACCTTCTGTCACCGTCAAGGGTTTGACAGCAACAATAGACACACTAAGTCGATGAGCTAGGTCTCGAAGTGACCTAGAAGACTTATAGAGACAAAGTCGACATGTCTTGTCAATGTCGACGTCCGGGTTACCGCTTGCTGAGCTTCAACTCAGTAGCCACCCACAAGGAAGTAGAACACTGCTAGTATTGAGACAAGAGACTCCACTTGCCCCTACTAGGTGTAATGAGTCTCCTAGATATAGTACAGAGTACATGAGGGCAGGCCTAGGGCCTGAGGGCAGTGCTACTACCTATTTTTATCTGAAACATGAACAAGAACAATAGCGACCTGTAGCAAATGTCGCGCAAGAAATCACAAGCTGATGTACAATGAAACAGGGCACAAACATGAAACGGGGTCACAGACACTCTAGTTGGCCGGTTCTGCAACTTACAGGGGTGCGATGGTGTTGAACCATCACCCCAGGCCAGTTACACCTTCTGCATCTTGGATGGCTGCTGCCATCTCTTCTTTGAGTCCTGCATGGAGTGCATACTCCCCCACAGCTAGGTCTGATCTCATGTTAACAATCTGAGGGTACTCATCTGGGGCTGACTCTGTGCCAAAGCTGCCTGGCAATGTGAGGCTTCCATCTGCTGAACCCTCTCCACTTGCCAATCACCTTGCATAGTCTGAGGGTTGTTGGGCCTGCATTGATTGACACATGGCCAATGCAGTTGGCAGGCTCTTACCCTGTCTTGGCTTCCTTGGTGCTGGGGGAGGCTGAGGGAGTGAGGCTTCCTCCTTGTCTGTCTTCTCCTCCTCTCCACTGGAAGTCACAGGCAGCAGTTGCAGAGGTGATCCAATATGTGATACAGGTGCAGGTTCAGGGAGTGGTGCTGGCGACACTGGGGGCAATGCTTGCAATGCAGGGGGCAGTGCTTGTGGTGCAGGAGCAGGGGGTGCTGTCACTTCCAGCATGGGGACACAGGCAGAGATTGTGACAGTGGTGCTGCTGAATTTCACATCACACTCTACACTGACCAAGTTCTTTTCAGCCCAATAGATTCTGTGGGTGTGGGTGCTGTCAGTGTTGTAGCCTACCCATCATGCCACTGTTGCCCAAGCATCCAGCTTTGAGCCTGTGTGATTGTGCACCCACACAGACTGTCCCCACTCTGGCACATGAGCCAAGTAAGGCCTGGCCTTGTGAAGGTGCTCATAAGGTGTCACTGCTCCAAGTGTATGGGTTGATGTGCAGTTGTTCAACCAGACTGCATGTAACAATGCCTCCACCCAGAGGGCCTTAGGGAGCCCAGAGTGGTGGAGCATCATGCACACATGCTCAACAAGTTGATGGTTGAGTGCCTCAGCTACACCATTGTGCTGGGGCATATCATGGGTTGTGAGCCAGCACTTAGTGCCTTCCCCTTGCAAGAAGGCAGTGAATTCTGAGCCCGTGTATTCCCCACCTCTGTCTGAGTGCAAGTGCTTGATCCGTTCTCTGTGCTGAGTGTGCACCCATGCTGCATACCCTTTGTAGGCATCAATGGCTTGGTCTTTTGAGCAAAGCACCTACACACTAGTGTAGTGCATGTGATCATCAGTGAATGTAACATAATATTTGCAACCTTCAAGGCTGGAGATTGGTGCTGGTCCCCACAGATCTGTGTGCACTTCATCACCAAATGCCTCTGCAAGAGGGGCTTCCCTCTCCTTCTGAATAACCTTGTGTGTTGTCTTCATGTGCTTGCACAAGTCACAGGTGATTGCAGACTCATCATTGATAAGTTGCACGCCATCAACAGCACTGCTCTGCACAAGTGTCTGGATGGTACTAGGGGCAATATGCCCTAATTGTTGGTGCAGCCTTAACAAATCAATGCACTCCATGTATGCTGAGGCGAGGGATGCACAGTCAACCTTGTAGAGGCCATTGGAGCTGGCTGGTATAACCCCTATGACGGCTCTGATGCCTGTTCTTAATCTTGCAGGTGTCCCCATCAAAGGAGACTGTGCATCCTGCCTTTGTGATCCAGCTAATTGAGACAATGGTCACTGCCATGTCTGGGGCATGTAGCATGTCTTTGAGTAGTACTGGGGTAGTGGAATGGCCATTTGGGACATTGATCTGCAAGTCTCCGGTCCCAATGGCATAGAATCTCCACTTGTCAGCAGTTGTGATGGTGTGTGGTGGAATGGGCTGATAGGAAGTGAAGTGCTCACAGAATGGGGACATGTGCCTTGATGTGCTGAAGTCATAGAGCTCAGTGCCTACATGCAATGGTTCTGCCTGTGCTGGGGGGCACCCTACTACAGTGGCAGCAGTGTCTTGTTGGTTGACAATGACATAGTCCTTGACTTCCTCTATGGCTACCCAAGCCTCCAGTTCCTTGTCCTCTGTTGTAGAGGCAGCACTCACACTCATGTGCACATTGCACATTGGCCCTTGGCCTTCTTTTCCACTGCCTTTGCCCCAGCAGTCAGCCTTGATGTGCCCACGCTTGTTGCAGTTGTGGCACTCTATGTCTTTCTTAGGCTTCTTCTTGGTGCTTTCTACAGTGAATGTCATGCTGGACTGAGCATGGCAGTTCTGTCGATGTTTCTGTCTGGCAGCCTCCTTGACTGTTCATTCTCTTTGTTTGGGAGTTAGGTCATCTGGCCTGTCTCTGTCCCTTTGCTGTATGTGTAGGATGATATCTGCATCAGTGACCATCATCTTGGTTATCTTCTGTGGAGTTCTAATGCCTTGTTAGAATGGCTGTTGGTAGTGGTGGTGCTGGCTACTGTTGTCCTCTATCTCCTGAAGGAGGAAGGGGATCTAGATGTGAAGAAGTCAATTTGGATACTTGAGATGTGTATCCAAAGGAAGGGATGTCTGGAGTGCTGATACACCTTGTATTGCACTTAGTTTGTTGGTATGCCACTAAGGTTGTGAATGGAAGGAGCTGCTCCTTCCTGCTGGGTTTCTGATGCAGATAGGGTGGTTCTATAGAGCACTGAGAGGTCCATTACTCAGTGACCTTCATCTGTCTGAAGTGAAGAAAGGCAACGCCTTTCTGAGCACTTAACATATATGTTGGAGTTTGAAGAGTTCCCAATTGGGACTCAGTTTACTATATATGGTAGATTAAGTGAAACATGTCACTAAGTCACTTAGCAGACCCTAGGGTATGTTCTAGGGCACAAGTGGGAGGGGAAAGGGGCTGTGAAGCTTTGGATCACTTGGAGGATTGCTCTGAGAATGTCTATGATTCACAAGAGACCAAGCTTAAGGCTTTGGTCCCATTCTATGAGCATATTTATACATGACTATTTAAGCGGAGTTTCTGGCAGCAATTGATGTGTTTCAGCAGCAGTAAGGCCACAAAAACTGTCGGCAGATTAGTGTAAGTACTTTAGTAAGTAGCTGAGGCAACACAACAGCAGTCTGGAGTGGCAAGAGCATAATAGAGGGTGTGTAAAGTAGGGTGGGGGAAGTGATGATGACTCTGGCCAGACCATGAGAAATATGTACATATATGGACAGAATATTAGTAAGCATAAGCATCCCAACTGTCCACCACAACATGACCCCCTGTTCAGAGTCTTTGCTGCTTGTTGTTGACTTGTGAGGGGCAGTGGCAGCGGTAGTGGGTGGTGCTCTGACATTTGGAGCATTTCTTGTTGTGCCTGTTGCAGGTGTGAGTGATTTCTTCATCAATAAAACCCCAATCTTCTTCGATCTTCCTGGTGCGCAGGTGCATGGGGACACAAAATCCCTTCAGTACTTGCCTTATGGTCTCTTGTTTAAGAGACCTAAGGGGTTGGTGACTTTGAAGGCCTGTTGCTATCCTCCTATATGCATCAGCCTCTTGGAGTCCTCCCATCCACTCTACCATTTTGATTTTTTGATAGGCCAATTTGATCTTGACCCATGTTAATTCCTGCTCTGTGAACATGACCTCTTGCTCCCAACATCTGTAAGCTCATAGCCCTGCAAGAAGGGACTCATCTGCTAGGTCTGCTGTGGCCCAGGTGACTGCTTGGGCAAAGGGCTCTCTTCCTGAGAAGATGTGCTTCTGTTGAGGTGTAATGTGTGGGCACGGGTATGGTACTGGGCTGGGACGAAGTAGGGAGGTGTAGACCAGCTCCCCTCTGCCCTGATGGGTGCTAATAAGGGGGCATTTGGTGTTCTGGATGTGGTATTTGTGGTAGGCGGCTGGGGTGGCTCCACCATTTGGAAGGGGGACTGTGAAGGGTTCATTAGTGGTGGTGATCCACCCCTCTCCAGGGTGGCAGTCTTCATATCCTCTTCCCAGTTGTCCTGCTCTTGGTTCTCTCTCTGGTTCTCATTACTGGTCCATACTTCCTCATCCTGCTCCTCCCCCTCTTCATATGCACATGGTTGTTTGTACTGGAGGTGGTGAAGGGTGTTTGCAACGTTATTTGTTGTAGTGTTATGCATGAGTACGGAGGTTCCTCCGTTTGAGTCATTGCATTTGCCATCTGGGGGGGTAACAAGGGTGGTGTCTGTGTCCTGATTGTTTCATTCCTTTTGGTCAAAAACATCAAGGAGGGCATACAACCTGGTTGCAAGCCAGGTTGCATCTGTGGAGGTCTTGGAAGTGGGGGATTCTGGTTCCAAAGGAGGAGGTGAGGGGGAGTGTACTGCGCTGGCATCACTACTGGCACAATCCTCAAGATTAAGGACAGAGAATGGGTTGTAGCAGGATAGGGAGGTGGCTCGTTCATAGGAGGTTGGGATGGTGGACATGTTGATTGGTTTGGTGACTGAATGTTGTGAAAGTTAGGAATGGTGGGAGCAGTGGTGGGGTAGAAGTGTGTTTGTGAGTGGGGTTGTAGGTAGGAGCGGAAGTGTAGTAGTGAGGGTTCACTGCTGTCATTTGAAGATAGTTTGGAGGGTGCTTTTATAGCTGGTTGGGTGATTGGGATCAGTGGAATTCACTAAGTAGTTCTAGCACATGCAGGTCATTGCTGCTGACCCATGAATTGTCTGATACAGGGTAGCCTTTCCATTTGACTAGGTATTGCCATTGTCTTTTTTGGCCCTGTTTCCTTTCTGCGATGATTTCATCTACTTCATACTCTTCTTCTCCTTCAATGGTTTTAGGTGCTAGGTGCTTGAATGGGATGCCGTACTCCATGGTTTCCATATAGGGCGATAATAGATCCACATGAAACACTGGATGCATATGCATGTGTGCTAGCAAGTTGAGCTGATAGGTGACCAGAGATATTTTTTTCTTAATGGTGAAGGGTCCTAGGCATTTTGGTTCCATCTTCTTTGATGGTGCCTTCATCTTTATGTTTCATGCATCTAGCCAGACTTTGTCTCCAGTCTTGAATGTTCTGATTGGTTTTGTTATGGCTGTCTTTTTCTGTAGGGCTTGATGTGCAATTTCCCTTGCTTTGGTTAGTTTCTTGAGTCTGATGTCTACAGCTGGTACTTCCTCATCTCCTTCTGTCCAAATTGCCTGAGTTTAACCGGCCTGGGGTGATGGTTCAACACCATCGTGCCCCTGTAAGTTGCGGAACTGGCCAATTAGAGGACTCATGCCCCATTTCATGTTCGTGCCCCGTTTCATATACATCAGCTTGTGATTTCTTGAGTGTCTTGTGCCATTGGTTGTTATTGTTCTGGTCGTATAAATAGGTAGCACTGCCCCCTCAGGCCCTAGGCCTGCCCTCAAGTACTCTGTACTATATATAGGGGACTCATTACGCCTGGTAGAGGCAAGTTGAGTCTCTTGTCTCAATACTAGCAGTGTTCTACTTCCTTATGGGTGGCTACTGAGTTGGAGCTCAGCAAGCGGTAACCTGGGTATTGACATTGACTTGCAGGTCAACTTCCTCTCTATAAGTCTTCTAGGCCACTTTGAGGCCTCGCTCATCGACTTAGTGTGTCTATTGTTGCTGTCAAACCCTTGGCGGTGACATTAGACTCAACTTGTTTTTCAATACGGCTAGCAGTTCAGAAGGGACACTGCAGAACACGACCCTCGATTGGGTAGATGCCACTGAAGGCAGAAGGAACCACAGGGTTCGGTATATCTCCAAAGAACACCCAGCCAATCCCACGGATTGGGATATACAAATTATCGTCACAGCAAGAGGCAAAGTGCCAACAAACCCAAAGCTGGTGTGCATCCACAACAACAGGTGGAGAGAAGTCCATTGGATGGAAGGACGATACACCCTAGGAGCAGCAGTCCTGCAGCTACATGAGTACGACACTGAAGGATCAGAAGCTGATGAGCTTCTCGACAAAGAGCTAGAAGAGCCCGAGGTCGTCTCAGACACAGAATCGGACGAGGTGGTCAAAGAAATTGATGACACCTTCAACAAAATCAAAATCACCCCGATAGAAGAAAGAGCACCAGTATTCCCCACTAGAACCCTCACTCCCCTTCAGGGAATACTAACCGACGCCCTACCAGCAGGAGCTAGAATCCCTAGCCTCTCACAAGCTATGTCCACACAAACCACCACAGCTACGGCTGTCGCTGCACAGCCATCGACAACCACCCAAAGCGCACCACAGCATATCCAGAATGTTCTCAGACAGGTCCTCAAAAGGTCAGGACCACCAGGAGGATCCAGAGGAGGACCAGGAGGACCAGGAGGACCAGGAGGGCCAGGAGGGCCAGGAGGGCCAGGAGGGCCAGGAGGGCCAGGAGTGTCACTGGCGAGAGCAGTGACACTTAGATGTCGTTAGTATCCCCTGTTTCAGACAAAACCTTGGATAACTCAGCGGATGCTTCCACTACTCTTGATGGAAAGTAACTGTCGCTGCTACTGAGTGACTCGTTGATGGTACTAGAACTAGAGCTGATGTTGGGCATGCCCGCGACTTGTGGGACACAGAGGAGAAAGCACAATAAACCAAGGAAAGCTAAACAAGCCACGGCTTCCTTAGAGACAATAGAACGAAGTCACTACTCCTTGTTAGAGACAAGGAGACTCGACTTAGAGTCTCATCTTGGTACGCGTGCACATATATGTACTACTGGTACATGTGACTACTACTGCTACTTTGACTGTTTTCTGGTCACTCGGCTACTTTAGATCGCTGACTGAGGGGGTGACAAAGCCCTGACATACGCTGACTACAAGTCCGACCTGTATTATCAACCCCAGGCCTAGACAGGCCTACCACGCCTGGGGGTCAAACGCACCCTCTACATGTCATCAGCAGTTCTCTTGCCCCCATGCAAGCCACTCCGTGACAAGGAGGGCCAGATCCGAATGCACCCCAAATACCAGTAGCAGCAGCCGCTGACGTAAAAACCATGGGAGCACTCCCACAAGTCTTCACAGGGGATAGATCCAAGGCCGATGACTTCATTGAAGAAGTAAAAGGATACCTCCGCCTGAACGCAGATGTAGCGGGGTATAACTCCCCCTTCAAAAAAATTGCCTTCACCCTCACCCTCATCAAAGGGGAAAGCACGGCTCAATGGGTTAGAGACATGGGCGAATGGATCGACAGACTACACATGCCCCAGGATAACATCCCAGCACTATGGGACCAATTTCTCTTGGAATTCAGCCAACAGTTCTAGGACACCCAAGCGGCTCAGCGAGCCAGAAATGAGCTCAGGGACTGCCAGATGAAGGGGTCCGACTATGATGAGTACATCACCAGGTTCGAGAGCCTGGCAAGGAAGGCAGGATACATGCTAGGAAATGAAGAAACATACAACATTTTCCTGCAAGGAATCCCGGCGTCGCTCCTGCACGACACGCTGAAACCACCAATCCCCCTTAACTACCATGACCTTAAAGAAAAGGTCAAAACTATCGCACAAGGGAAGACCATCATAGATGGTATCTTGAAGAAGACCATGGCAGGGCAATCGCCCTTCCAACGGCTTAACAACCTGCCCCAACCACCGCCGTTCCAACAAAGAAATTGGCAACCACGATATGCCCAGGGGAACCACCCCCAGTACAACTCAACAAATGTGCCCCCATCCATGAATAATACCCCGGTCCCGATGGACCTGTCAAGGGGTCGCACCCCTAATAACTGGAGGGGACGAGGAAACTGGAGACAAAGGGCGGGACCACCTGCAAGGGGAAATGTATCAGCGCCAGGATATAAAGCAATGCGATGCTTCAACTGTGGCAGAGAAGGGCACTTCGCCCATGCATGCCCCGAAAAGTGGCAACCACCCAGAAACCCTTACAGACAAGGCCCTCGACAGGCCAACCTCATTGACTTCCAAGAGGAGGAAGACCAAGATTATCAAATGGCAGAACCATCAGAGGGAACCTCCGTAGCCACTATGTGAGTGCAACTCGAGGGGATGTCCCTCGACGATCAGATCAAACTAGCTAAGGAAATGGGAGTCGCGCAGGATTTTCCCTCTGCCTAATCAGATCAGCCCTGCTTAGGCGGATTCATAGCAATAATGTGTACATCTCGGCAAGAAAATCTATGACAGTTCGTTTTTATGCACGATCGATTGCAAAAAGAGCCAAAGGAGTGGCCCTGGTGGACTCAGGGGCCACAGAAAATTTCATGAGTCTTAACTATGCCAAGTGGTTACGACTCCCCATCAAATGATTGGCAAACCCAAGGCCATTGTTCAATGTCGATGGGACAGAAAACAAAAGTGGAGCCCTCAGATATTATACCGACTTGCAATTCAGAACAGGAACGCAAACCACGAACCAGAGGTTCTTCCTCTCAGACTTAGGAGACCATAAGGCCATCTTTGGATATCCATGGTTTGCCTCCGTTCAACCCAAGATCGACTGGAAGAAGGGATGGATCGACTTCACCCACCTCATATTGTCCTCTCAGCCCTGAATGCTGCAAAAGTGGTATATGTACCCCGAACCAAAAACGTACCACGACCACTCAGAAAGTGAACTGACACATACCTCCTAGGGAGAGTAACAATAGGGGGTGCCACAAGTGACCCAGAACAAAACAACACCATACCAGCCAAATACAGATGGCACAAGAAGGTCTTCAGCGAAGAAGACTCACAGCGGATGCCCAGCTCCACCATATGGGACCATGCCATCGAACTACTACCCGGAGCACCCGACACTATGCCCGGACAACTACTACCCCTCACACAAGAAGAGAAGGCAGAAATGCACAAGTTTGTGCAAGAGCACCTAAAAAGGGGAACTATTCGTATCTCGAAATCACCATACGCAGCCAACTTCTTCTTCGTGAAGAAGAAAGACGGAAAGCTAAGACCGGTACAGGATTACTGGCCTGTCAACAAATGGACAAAGAGAAACAGGAATGTCTTGCCCCTCATCCCACAAGTCGTGGATCGACTCAGCGGATGCACCAAATTCACAGTAGTGGACGTGCGATGGGGCTACAACAACATCAGAATAAAGGGAGATGAGTGGAAGGCTGCTTTTCTCACCCATGAAGGACTGTTCGAACCAACAGTCATGTTCTTCGGTCTTACTAACTCCCTGGCAACCTTCCAAATGATGATGAACACTATCTTCCAACAGGAAGTAGGAGAGGGCTGGCTCTCTGTATACATGGATGACATCACTATTCACACGGCTAAACGACCACATGAGACAGAGGAACAACACGTGGCCAGGCATCGAGAATACATCCATCGCATGTTGGACAAACTAGAAGAAAATGACCTCTACCTCAAACCCGAAAAATGCCAGTTCGAAAAAGAAGAAATCGAGTACCTAGGGGTCATCGTAGGAAAGGGCCACCTCAGGATGAGCCCTAAGAAGCTGCAGGGGATCGCAGATTGGTCTCCACTGAAGAACCCAACAGACATCAGAAGCTTCCTGGGGTTCACAGGCTACTATCGATACTTCGTCCCAAACTATTCAAAGATCACATGACCCCTACTCGAACTAACAAAGAAAACCACACCATGGCACTGGGGAGAGGCACAAATGAGGGTGTTTGAAGAGCTGAAAACAAGAATGTGCAGCAGCCCGGTACTAATCTAACCGAACGTCGAGAAACAATTTACACTTCACGTCAATGCATCAGCATACAGCGTGGGTGCCGTACTCTCACAGGAGGGACAGCACAACCTCACAAAAACCTTGGCTCAATGACATAAGCCAATCTTGCATCCAGTGGCATACTACTCGGCAACATTCACACCCACAGAACGAAACTATGACATCTACGAACGAGAACTGTTAGCCGTCATGAAGGCCCTAGCCCACTGGAGGCACTACTTAGGATGGACAAAAATGCCATTCATAATCCGAACTGACCATGCTAACCTCCAGTACTGGAAGTCACCAAGAAACCTAAATTGACAAACTGCACAGTGGCATGCCGACGACCTCCAAGAATACAACTACATACTGGAGTATATCCCAGGAAAGACAAACACCGCAGCAGATGCACTATCCAGACCATTGAATGCAGATCATGGCGAAGATGACAACAAAGACATCACAATCATCCCACCGCACCAAATCCAAGCGGTGCAAACAATCAATGGGAAAACCATTGTACCCAACCTCAAAGAGCTCAGGCGAGCCATCGTTAGAGATGCCCACGACACACCCACAGCCGGTCATCCAGGGAGAGACGAAACCCTGAGGAAAGTGCAAGAATGGTACTGGTGGCCAAAAATGAAAGAATGGATTGCAGACTATGTCAAAGGATGCGCAACGTGTCAACAGGCTAAAATACTAACGCACTGGCCTCACGTCCCACTCTATCGAATCCCTTCAGAACCGGGCACGCTGCTGTTCCAGACCATATCTATGGACCTGATCACTGGACTACCACTGAAGCGAGGATTGGATGCAATCCTCACCATTGTGGATCACGGATGCTCCCACGCTGCCCTATTCCTCCCATGCTCAACCAACATCACAGGGCCAGGAATCGCCCAACTCTATCTGGATCACCTCTATCCATGGTATGGGCTGCCAAGAAAGATCATCAGCGATCGAGACCCACGGTTCACATCGAGTTTCGGAAAGGCGCTCACCAGAAAGTTAGGGATACAACAAAACCTGTCCACAGCAGCCCACCCCCAAACCGACAGCCTTTCCGAATGAAAGAACCAATGGATAGAGCAATACCTGCGGCTGGTAACAGGAGGACAGCCAGACAACTGGACGGAATGGGTTGCAGTTGCAACCGCGGTGCACAACAATCGGAGAAACAGTACAACTGGACTATCGCCCAATCAAATCCTGATCGGTTATGAACCGATGTTGGGGCCCGGAGATTTGGGAGTCCAGACCAACAATGAGGCAGTGGAACAACGAGTGCGCAAAATGGAGGAAGCGTGGAATCAAGCAATCGAAGCGATTAACAAAAAGGTGGCTGAAACACCAGTGGGACAATATAAGACTAGAGACCAAGTATGGCTAGAAGGGACCCACCTGACACTCCTACATCAAGGGTCCAAATTGAATCCAAAATGGTATGGCCCTTTCAAAATCCTCAAAGAGGTATCCCTGGTCACCTTCATGTTACAGCTCCCCACATCATGGTTGATCCACCCAGTGTTCCACGCATCCCTTCTTACCCCATATAGAGAAACGGACACCCACGGGCCCAATTATGCCCACCCCCTCCTGACTTGATCAATGATGAAGAACAATACGAGGTAGAACAGATCAGAAACCATCGCCTTCAGGGGCGATCAAAGAAGTTGCACTATCTCATAAAGTGGTGGGGCTACCCCAAAAGCAACAACACCTGGGAACGTGCTGACCAGGTGCACGCCCCGGATCTCCTTCGGGAGTATCACAAATGCCGGCCCTTGAAAGATATAAAAGGGAAGCAGAAACCCCCGGCAAAAGCATCAGTTCACTGCTCTTCCACTCTCAAACACACCATCGCTTCACTATGTCCTCCCCCGCTCCAGTCCCAGTTCCACCCCCTTCCTCATACATCAAGGTTGAGGCGATCGGCGGACCTTCCCCCACAACAGCCAGCTCCGAGCATCCCTCTACCATGCCCGCCTCTCGCTCCATCCGTCTCCCTGGCACCTTCCCTGACCTGGAGACCAACGCCTTCTGGGAAGGCCCCCTCTCCCCCAGCACCATCCGATCCATCCTCGACAGATACGAAAACCTGGGGCCGGTCCAGCTCCGTCAGCTGGCCTCAGGTCTTGCCTCCACCCTCCAGCAGCATGAGGCACTCTTTCAAGACGAGGCAAGATGCCTCAAATGACAATTTGAGGAGGTCAACCGAGACAACTGGGAGCTCAAGGCCCGGATTCAGCAAATCAACGGGGAACCCCTTTTGTGCCCCGACGGATATGTTGAGAATGAGGGAAGGCTCCCCAAGTTCACCATTACCACCCCTGACGGCGAGAAGCCTGCCGTCTTTATCAAACAGTTGGATGATGGGCGAGTGGCCAGCCTGGCGGCCAATGCGACGGGCGATCATGATGCCCAGATCATCAAGCTCTACACGTGCCCCGAGTTCAATGACTACCCCCTCTCCCCACTCCTGTCCTGGTTCCATGCCCACCTATGGGGGATGGAAATTGACTACCACCCCCTACACGAAGCCGTCATCGAGTTGGATGACTGGCCTCTCCTCACCGAAATCACCCAGTACCGGGTCCTGGATCGTGAGTGCGATACCCTGCGTGCCGAGCTACGCCTGGCTCAGGCAAATCTGGCGGCGTCTGAGGCCGCAAAACAAGCCTCTGAAGATTGGCTCATCGCTGCCAGAGCAGGGAAGAAGGTCCCACAAGTGGGTGTTGAGCGATTTCAACCGCAGCTGGCTCGGCGATCAGGGTGGAGGAAAACAGGATGAGGGCATCCTGTCTAGCAGAGGGGTGGTGTAACCGGCCTGGGGTGATGGTTCAACACCATTGTGCCCCTGTAAGTTGCGGAACTGGCCAATTAGAGGACTCATGCCCCGTTTCATGTTCACGCCCCATTTCATGTATATCAGCTTGTGATTTCTTGAGTGTCTTGTGCCATTGGTCATTATTGTTCTGGTCGTATAAATAGGTAGCACTGCCCCCTCAGGCCCTAGGCCTGCCCTCAAGTACTCTGTACTATATATAGGGGACTCATTACGCCTGGTAGAGGCAAGTTGAGTCTCTTGTCTCAATACTAGCAGTGTTCTACTTCATTGCGGGTGGCTACTGAGTCGGAGCTCAGCAAGCGGTAACCCGGGTATCGACATTGACTTGCAGGTCGACTTCCTCTCTATAAGTCTTCTAGGCCACTTTGAGGCCTCGCTCATCGACTTAGTGTGTCTATTGTTGCTGTCAAACCCTTGGCGGTGACATGCATCCTCCCCAGTGTTCACGGATCTTGCTTGTTGCCACCAGCACCATCAGCAGCAGGAGCAGGAGTGCCGCTGCCACCTCCATCAGGACCAGGACCAGTGCTGCCACCGCTCCCCTCGCTGCCACTAGGACCATGCCCAGCAGCAGCAGCCTGCCTGCCCCACCTGCCCTCACCCCCATGCCTATGCATACCTTGGCCCTAATCTAAAGCACGTATGCAAGGGTGCATGTGCACATAGCTCCACCAGCAGCACCAGCAACAGCAGCATGGCAGCAGCTGCTGTCCCCACCACCAGTGCTAGCACCAGCACCAGCCACCCACCCTCAACCCCATCCCCACACCTGTGCAACAGGCTCTCAAATGAGCCGTGCTGATGCACACCTTGGCTCCAAACTGGAGCATATATGTGAGGGTGCATGTGCACATCACTCCACTACCATCACCCCAGCCCACTTGCCTGCCTTACCCTCATCCCCATGCCTGTGCAACAAGCTCTCAAATGAGGTGTGCTGATGCACACATCAGCCCCAAACTGGAGAGCACATATGTGAGGGTGCATGCATGCATCACACCACCACCAGCAGCAGCAGCAGCAGCCCACCTGCCCACCCCACCCACCCTCACCCCTACACCAAGGCACTCCTCAGCCCCAATCTGGAGCATGTATGCAAGGGTGCATGTGCATTTCGCTACCACCACTACCACTACCATCATCATCATCACCACCACCAGCAGCTGCCTGCCCACCCTCACCCCTATCCCCATGACTGCAACTGGCCCTCGAACAAGGCACACAACTGTGCATCCAGTGTCTATGGGATCTTACTTGCATCTGGGCACTCTGTGTCAAGGAGGGTTACTTTTATTGTATAATGTTCCTTGTAAAGTACATAGAATCATAATTTATGCTGCATTAACATGAATTAAGTGGCACTGTGGCAGATGAGTGCTTGCTGAGCACTTCCAATGCTGCAATGACTGAATATGGCAGTGAGCTGTTCCTGAGCAATAACAGCACTAGGCCACATACCTTACCATACTGTACAAGGTTGCAGCCTGATGCCTGCAACACCAAATTCAATTTATATATATATATTCAACTTATTCAAAGCCATGGGCCTGAAGGCCAGCTTGGGCTTTCAATTTTCAAAGCCAGGCCCAAGATGTGGGCTTGACGAGGGCTTTGGCCCAGTCTGGCCTGGCCTGGCCCAGCTTCAGGCTTGAAGCCAGGCCATGCACATCACTAGGTGTGGGTGCAGGTCCCAGTCCCAGTGACAGAGCAGATGGAGTGGTAGAATTGGAAACACACATATGTATGTACATGTAACTACACAGTATACTAGTCTGGAATCATTTCCTTGACAAGCACAATCATATCTGGCAGGAGAATATGATGGCCATGATACTTCTTATTGGCCCATGTTGCTTGGGCACCAGATAAGCCTTGACAATAGGCAGAAATAAAGTGCATGGACCGGTTTGCAAATCTGCAAAGAGTGTACAGTCCTGGAATAAATAAATAAAAGGAGTGGCAATGCACCTTCGAATTTGTTCAAGGGGGATGTCATCAAGACACCTGAGCATCTTCCTTTGCATCTCCTCCATGGTCTTTGCATGGCCAGCAATGCAGAATCAAAGCTTTGCTGCACCCCAGTATTGCTCAATGAAGTTTAATTTGCAATGATACTTGGGATAATAGTTGCACAGATGGCCATGTGATTCGATGTGCTCCTGGAGCAATGGCTTCTGTGATATGAAATCCAGCTGGTTGTAAAGGATGTGGTGACAGCAGCAGCTGGCCTGTCCTCTGGGATGCTTGTGACTGGCACACTCAACAGGGAGGACTGCCTCTGGCAGGAGTCCATGCTCACGGATAATTTGTTCCATACCCTTGAACCACCCTGGATAAAGGGGGTGGTCATCTAGGAAGTAAAACGATTGTGGCTCACCTGTCAAGGGATTGATACCATCACGCATGCATGGCCCCTTCAGGTGGTGTGTCCAGAGACACTTTGGATCTTAAATGCAATTGATAAGATAAAATAGATTTAATGAAATATAATCAGACACACTTTTGACCATCTTGGTGGCAGATATTGCATCCATGGCACACTTCAAGTGACTGGGTGCATTGTTAAATAAAAAAAGGCCCTGTGCAAGGCCATTTGTCTTGGCCTCAAAGATATTGATGGCAAGATCAACTTGCATGATGAGTTGATCTGCATTGAAGTATCCATCCCAATTCTTGCCTGGTTTGAACATGATACGGGCCTCTCTACAGAGTGGTCAATAAGGGGTGCAATAAAAAGTGAAAGTATTGACACACCTGTTACCATTGCGCAGGCATCCCCACTCAGCCATCAAGAAGTCTGAGACCATGAGCGATTGCCCCTCACCTTTTGGTTTGGGGGCTGGCTGGCTGTCTTGATGGTTCCAACAGGTTTTCCTCTCATCATTTTGGAAGAAAACTGATTCATCATGGGTGATAAGGATAAGGTGATATGAATCCAATGATGGATGAGGAAGGGGATTGCCATTGTCATCCCAAAATTGGAAATGTGTTTCATATTCCACCCACCAGTCCACAAAGGCCCGCCAATAAGCCACAACATCATCTCATTCATGGCCATCAATATACATTCCATTCTTTGATTTGCTGTAGCACCAGTCTAGTTTTGCAAGCCACCACTGTGCTGTTGACAAGGAAATGCTGGGCTTGTGAATCCCCAGCTGCGAGAGCAAGATCTGAATCTTATTGCTTGTGAGAATCATGCAAACATCTTCTGCCTTGATAAAGCCAACTTTTGCCTTCTTCAACAATTCCTCTTGTATCTCCTGTGAGATCTCTTCATCCTCAAGAACTGTCTTCTGACTATGGCCATAGGAATGGAGAAGAAGGTTCCCTTCCTGAATATAATCCAGAAGCCAGGTCCAGATGCTGCACGCACAATTAGATCTGTGCCCCTGAGCCTTTGCAACAATCATTGATGCTTTCCTCCATGTATATGGAAGCTCTGGGTCCAGAAAGAGATTCAAGACCCCCATCATGGCAGAGATACAACCCTGGAAGAGAACATCAAGGGATGCCTTCTCATGGCTCTGCAATGCCAGCCTTTCTCAGGCCCTCAACAATGCTGGACAATCTTGTAACATGAACAGTGCATCATTGACCATGGAAGGTGGGGAATTGTCCACTGGGGCACATCTGTGAGAGATGCTCTCAAGGAGTGCTTGGATTGCCTCCTGAGTTCCACTGGCATCCAGTGCTGTCTTGACTGCTGCTTCAGTGTGCCCACTGTCATCCTCATGCAAGCCATTTGCTGTCTGTTCATCCTCCTCATCCTTCTCTTCCTGGGCTACAGGCTGGTCTTGTTGATCAGTTTCAGTGTGTCAATGGCTCCCTAACATGCACCTGGCCCATGCATTTGGACACCACATCCTCGGTGTCCAATTCCTCAGACTCTGGTGCATGCTTGCTTCCCACTGGACTTGCTGTGAGGCACTCCATGTGTGGCCTTTTGTTGGCTGTCTTTTCCACATGTGCCATGAATTCAAACACAGAGAGGTAGCCTTGCTTTGAAAGGTTCTCTCACTGCACCCTTTGTTGCCTTAGGGTTCTCTCAGATGTCCCTGTATATCTTCCTGGACACTTTCAAGGCTTTGTCTTCTCTGCTTCCACTGCAAGATTCTGGGCCCTCTGCAAGATGGAATTGAAATGATTAAGTGCCAATTGCTCAACAATCTCAAGACCATCTTCAAGATCCATGCCTTCTTCCTCTTGATTATCCTCACATTCCTCAAGACCATCTTTGAGATATGTTTCTTCTTCATCTTGATCTCCCTCACATTCCTCAACAGCTTGCTGAAGGGCTCTGTCAGTGAGGGGAATAATTTTATCTTGATTTTCGAGATAAGCAGATGGCATCAGTGGGAATCAGGACTGGAGTGGCACATGGAACTCACTGCAAGGCCTCTGCACCTTTGCATTCCTTGCCTTTTCAGCATTTTTGCACCTAGACTTCACAGCACGCTTCTTACAAGGCATCTGAGTGATTTCTGGGTGTAAACAGAATAAATTGAGTGCTCTAGACAGTGTTTAAGTTGATGACTCAGTATCCAGACATAGTCATGTGACCCGGACAAAACTCCAGACATCGAAAATGCAAAACATTGCCATTGAGTGCCCAGATGTCTAAAAATGGTTTCTCAAGTGAAAGCAGGCATTTTTGCCTCTACTCAAAAACTACTTAATATTTTTGAAAAATGTTAAATACCAATTGAAGCTATGGATAATGTCTACCATTCTCATTTACTAGAATATGTCCTGATTGAGGTGTCACGGAGGAGAGGCAACAGCGAGCAAGGGTCATATCTTGCTTACATAAACCGTGCTGGAACTAGATGACTTCTACCTTACAATACATCAATTTTAATCTTGTTAACCGAGGAAGGCCGGAACACTGTACCACCAGTAGCACCAGCACCAGCAGCACCTCCGCCCCCATCCCCACTCAGCCCAAAACCGGAGCATGTACGCGAGGTGCGTACGTTCTTTCAGTCTACCTCCCTCCATTCCACTGACAATTTTCTTACAATTTTTCTGAATGTTGACGTCGCGTACACCGTCAACGGGCCTGTCTATACCCCTCGACCGTAGGAACGCATGTATCGACCTGGTGTGTTTTCTTTGTAGAACGGCCGTCCACGAGCACCCCCGGTCTCTTCCTCGCGCCACACACACTCGCTCAGGTGCCCACATCGTAGAAGCGCTGTCTACAGTACGTATCTAGCCTCGCGTTCTCGCACTCACACCTTTCCTTCAGAAAATATCTACAACACCCTTTTGATCGGCGGCGAATCCATCATCGTAGCCACAGCACTAGCTACAGCGCCCGCCCTCGCCCCCATGCAGCACTGCGGCTGCCACCGCCACCGCCGCCACGGTGAGGCATCATGGGGAACGGAATAACGGAGGTCCGAAACGTGTAGATAAGATAGGAGCTTACACATGCATTTTTTTTGTTTCATTTGTTACGGATCATACAAATACAGCACACAGATACAGCATTGGCACCAAGTGACTGCGACTGCGTTGATCGTCATTGCCTAAAAAGTGAGGGAAAAATGAAAGGAAAGGAAATAGAAGAAGGGTGTTGGGATCGTTGTGGCAGGAGATGATGCGATTCGTTCGCTGAAATCTTGCACCGGTGGTGAGAACGCGACGATGGTTGGAGGGGAGGGAATGGTAGGAGTCTTGAGGGCGGGACGTGTGGTGATTTGCTTGCATTTAGGCGGTGGGCGAGAGGCGAGGTCCGGAGGGCAGTGAACACGAGGGTGGGCGTGGTGATGAGGATGGGTTGGAAGGAAAACGTGGCATTCGAAGATCAAAGACTTAAGTTAGAAACTTGACGATATATCAGTAGTTCAGTAAGGTTCGAGGGTTCGAACCACCTTTCGGGACCGGACCACAGCATCGCTAGTCATTGCTGTACAGGGCCTAAAAGACAAAAAGGCCAAGTAAAAGTACATGTAGTTTTCCTGATGTATAAATAAGGAAGGTGAGGCAAGAGAAGCGTGGCAAGCTAAGGGCAAAAGAAACGAGGGATGGAGAGATGCAAAAGTGAGGGCGAGACGAGCGAGACGAATGCGCAGAGTGGAAGCGGACAGGATGGGTGAGATGACTGACACAAACACGGACACTTTCCGAGTAACTTGAAGCGAAGAACGCGAAGCGCCTGAATGGTACTGCATGTGGAGAAAACAAGGTACTTTACTTTACACATCATGATGCCGGTAGTCATCCGTCCGAGTCAGATACGTAGCGGGTCAAATGTGTCAGTAGGCAAAGGACAAAGGCAAGTGGAAGGAAAAACAGGTACGATGGAGGGGGGGTTATGAAATATGAGAAGCAACCAGCGATGTAAGAGCACAGGCTTGAGAAAGGCAGGCAGCGAATCGTAACCTACAGAGCGCCAGCATCAGGCCAGAAAAGACAGCCGATGGGATCAATGCGTTTGAACAAAAGAGTTGAGTAGAAGGAAAGAGAGTCCGTAGAGACCATTGTTCGGTGGTTGAAGCGAGAGATCATGTTGAAGGAAAAAGAAAAACCAAAAAAAACGGACCGGCAGAACAGAATCTTGAACGAGACGTTTGCAAGCATTAGGTGGTATGGCGGCGGAGACTGAGTGCTGAGTACTGAGAGTACGGAGAGGTATCGGTGCCTGTGGGAAACGAGTCTGTTGTCAGTAGGCGACTGCCTCTTACAACCACTTTTTCCCCCCTCAGCTACTCGTCGTGTAACACTTGTCTACTTCAAGATAGAAACCATGAGTCTCGCCATGAAGAACTTGGTGCAATGTCCCCGTCTCACTCGCTAGGGAACATCCATATATTAGGGGACTAGAGTCGCTAGAAATGCCAAACGCACCTAGTGACTGATCTGATCATGACAGAATCGCCATCTCCCTTCTCAGGGTCTGTTGCTAGCGATGGGAGAACTGTGTCGAGCATGATGGAAGTGGTAATAGTCGGGAAAGGCTGTGAGGACTGAGCTTGGGCAAAGCTGAGTGGCCTTGCCGCAGGTAGACGGGCTGGGCGAAAGAAACTATTCCCCGAGCCTGAGCTACCTTGGGGAGAGTGGTCGCGGAAGTAGATTCGATTGTTTAAAGTTATGAATAGAGTGTTGGAATACCTGAAAGTCCAAGAGGATCGCAGTCAGTTACATATTCGAGCCCGGCCGAGGAAAAGATGCAACTCACAACTTCCCGATGATTATGGTCCTATATTCGCGTCAACAAGAATGATACATAGGGGAAAACAATAGGAAACTTACAGGCAAGTATAGTAGATTTCATTCTGCAAAAACAGTGTGAGACAAGTCAGGAGAATGTGATGTTACTTTTGGCGTACGGGGTAGGCAACATAGAGTACAAATGCAATAAATGCCACGCTAGCTCAAGAAGAAGTCAGAGAAGATGTCGCAGTGATTTAATATTCCAGTGACATTTACCAGTGACTGTATTTGTTTCAATCGTGAGTCGCATGAGGCGTTGTACAATATGTTTTGAGTGTTGATCTTCATGGTTCTTCCTCTGCCTTAGCTGTGAAATACAATCGGTTGACGTCCTGAAGAGCACTTTATCACATACCAGCCACGTCATTACCATAGCAATCAGAATGTCTACCAAGGTGCATGTAATCAACCATAGCTATGCAACAAATAATCAACGACGTGGTCACTTAGCCGATCAGGAAAACGGCATACATATTGAGCCACCTTGACCATTGCATAAGCGCCAATTGTAGCTGACTGAGTGCCTCTTCAGACATGCTTTGAAGTTGGATCGAGTGATACTCACCTTGATGCCGGTCCATGCTGCTCCAACAGCTTGCGCTATTGAGAGCTTCATGAAAGAACGTCAATGATGAGAGCAACAGTTTGAAAAGGGAGAGGAAGCCCACGCACGACGACGATCAAGAGAGGTAGCCACAGCGTCCGGTTGTTCAATGTCCAGATCCGATAGCAAAAGAATACTTGAACTATCAGCGAAATGAATGCATCGATGGTAGGACTATCGATTGGAGCAAAATTAGAATTCCTGAGGCTTTCCAGGTTACCGAATCCAGTCATGAACCAATAGTAGGCGTCTGCGCCTGACAGAGCCGTTTGAACAGTTTCCAGAAGAAACACGAAGTATGCTAATCAGAAAAGCCTTTGAGTTGTCCGAAAGTACTGATACAAAGCCTGGAGATGTACCAAGCGCTTTCATCCATCGTCTATCATCAGGGAAGTTGTAACTGTACACATCTAATCTTGCGTTAGCTGGTATCGGATCGTAACCGTCAGAGTACCCACAAGTCTGGATGCAAAGAGTACCGTATAGTGCCCAATTAAATATGACGCCAAAAAGCTAGGGGCAATAGTATTGAGCACACCCGGTTAGTGATTCGAAAAGCCAAGCATACGAGGGGCGCAGTGCTGTGTAAGAAGGTTAGAAGATGAGTAGACCAATGGCACAGCTGACCAGCTTACACTTTAGCAATATCTGGAGGGATAGAGGACGAATTGGAGTGGGCCATGGGGGAGTTGGAGTGCGCTCGTTACGGCGGATCACGAAGTCATGAGGTTTGATTAATATTTATACTTGCCATGTTGACAGGCCGCGAGGAAAGGATCATGATACAGATAGCAACTTTGAAAAGACTATACGGCGCCGCCCTTTTCCAGCACTTGCAATAGAAACTGTGAGGGTCGGCCAAAGTTTGGGTTGCGGAGTTGGCCCGTTCCATATCACCAGACATCAAACCATCGGCATTCAACCATTCCGGCGTTCTTACTCGGTCCCGGCATAATCCCCGCAAAAATGGAGGTACAACGTCTAACTACCTCATCTTCATACACTCTGAATAGCCCAACTCAATCATGTTCTTCAGACTCTTTTTCAGATCAAAGGGAAAGGTTCAATCAACACCCATGGAGGGCTTCCTTCTTGGTGAGCTAAGTCCGAGAAAAGGTGAAACACCTTCAGTTGAGACGCTGTTATTCTGTCTCAAGTGTCGGTGTTTGAATTTTTTTAATCCAGGGACCACAGATTAGGAACATATCCCCTTCGATGCTGGAATTCAAAACCTCAGCTTTTCTAGGCGATATGAAGAAATGAGAGGGTTTGAAGGTTTGTTGGCAATAGTGAGGACCAAGTAGGGCTGTTCACCATACTGTATTATGGGTATGGCTGTATATTCAATGGGTCAAAATGGGTCTACCTGTCCCAACCCCATACCATATATCAGGTTGCCTTGAGATCAGATGGTGTGGTATGGGTGATTGTATGGCCATATTACAAGTAATGGGATTTTTTTTTTCTTTTGAATCCAAATTTATATCCCATGGTGCATAAGGAGTACAGAGGCAGGCATGTATAGTATAGTCAACTTTGAAGGTTGAAGGGCACAAGGAAGGCACATGAGAAATGGATGATAACACAACGCTGGATTGTTCTGGCCTTTGCAAAGCCCTTTTTATACCTACTTACATTGTACCTAGCTTGCATACTGTGTAGTGAGGTAGATATTGGGTATGTGAGTCCAAGGGTTCAAAGTGAGGGGAATGAGGCAAAGAAGGGGTGGAACATGGGGAACGATGTCAAGACAAAAAAGGGATAAAGTGTAAAAGAAATGTCAGGCACTGCCATGTGGGCAAACGGGCACTGGCCCACCACCCATACTTGGCTAGCCTGTGCAACAATTTGTATTAATCTAATCAGGGAGAATTTATCTTATCACATACATTGTAATGGACTGCCGGTGTCACTGGCATAGACTGTGACCATAATAGCTGGACTTCAGCTGCAAGTGGAACACCCACACTGCTAGTGGAAAGTGGAAAGCATGCCACAAGTCTCCCCCTGGGGCAACAACAAAGTCACAAAAGCCTGTATACTCCTAGTCAAGGACTAGACAGGGACAGGACAAGAGACTTGACTTAGAGAGTCCTTGCCTGAGCACCTAATGCGCTTATATACATGACAGGCCTAAGGCCTAGATCCTAGTCCATATTAGTACAGTACAGTAATCATACAGTAAGCATAGTATAGTAGGCTGAGCAATCCGCTCACCAAGCAGTAATCTAAAGATAGCGCACTTACTAAAGCGCTGACTGATACCTTAGCAATACTAAGAAGCTTCCCAAGCTTCTACTCATCGCTCCTGACTAACCATTAGTCAAGCACAGTCATAATGCTTACTCAAGTGTCCTAGCTTCATCATCCTGCCTTGCAGGCATCCTGCCAAGCATTGTCTATGCCGTATTGCATGCACTGGCCCAAATGGCATAACCGGGCCATGCTTCCAAATCCTGTCTCAAACGTCCATGAGCCATACTTACCTCCTCATTTCCTAATGATCTGCCCTCCAGAGTCTCACCAGACTCTATCCTTGGGCACCAACACCTTGATCTGCCCTCAAGGGACTCACCAGCCCCAATCCTTGGGCTCTGATGGCTCTACCAGATGTCCCTGCAGTTCTCTAGCTTGCCAGCTAGCTGCACCATGACAGCCAGACTGATCTCACTTACCTCACATTTTACCATATATATTACTTACTTTCTCACAGACTGGCAGGGAGCCCCTTCCACATCCATCCCTATACATTACCACACCTCTATTTTGCTTCACTGCCCTCCACTTTATGTCATGTTGCCTCAGCTTGTTACTAATACTTTCAGACTAATATGCCACTGTGTTTCATAGTCTCACAACCTTATGATGCTGCTTAGATGTGTCATCCAGCCTCTTAGTCATATAGGCTTAGTAGGATGCCATCTGAACGTGTCATCACTTACTTAGTCATACATGCTTACTATCTTGTAGTCATATATGCTTAGTACAATGCCTTAGAGATGCATCATCCCTTTACTTAGTCATATGTACTTACTGTACAGTAGCCACAGTGTCACCGGCGAGAGCAGTGACACTTAGACGTCGTTAGTCTCTATGACTGTAGCAGAATCGTCCGACAACTCAGCGGATGCGCCCACTATGCTTGGTGGGAAATAGCTCTCGTGACTCCCTAACGACTCGTTGATAGAGCTTGAATTGGAGTCAATGTTCGGTGTGCCAGCAACTCGGGGCACACAAAGGATAAAGCACAAAAGACCTAGGAAGGCGAAACAAGCCACAGCTTTCCTAGAGACAATAGACGGAAGTCACTACTCTTTGATAGACAAAGGAGACTCGACTTAGAGTCTCGTCTCCGTACGCGCACGCGTATAAGTACTACTGGTACATGCTTACTACTACTGCTGACGCGACCATATTCTGGTCATTCGGCTAACTAATCTTCTTACTAAGGCTGACGAAGTTCGCTGACACGCACTGACTAAGTGTCCGACCTGTATTACCAACCCCAGGCCTAGACAGGCCTACCATACCTGGGGGTTCAGCGCACCTCTCACATGCCATCAGCAGTTCTCTTGCCCACTTGCAAGCCGCCCTGTGACATCACCCTCGGTCTAGAAACGAGCCGCACCGCGGCGTGAGCTGTGAGGGATGGAGGAGAACTTACGACCTTGGTCTCCTCGCAGTAAGGGTTTGTCGTGGAGCTTGCGGAAAAGACCGTAGCTCTCGTATTTGTGTGAAGCGATGAGGCGGCGGCAGCACTGTTCTTCTTGATAGCGGAGGGAGTCGATGTGGGCTTGGAGTTCCCGAGCTTCGATATGAAGCCCGGCGAGGTCAGTGACGGTCTCATGGAAGCGTTCGAACTCAGCGGCGGTCCCCCAATCCCCTCCTGGCTCATTCTCTTGATGCAACATGGCGTCATAGGTGGTGGGGTTGGTAAGTGCGTCGAAGAACCACTGGGGGTATTCCCCTTCTTCGACGATCGTGGCGCAGTTGGGAGCAAAGAGCTCCTGGCGATAGACGGCCTCCCCTTTTCCAGAGGTGCCGAGGCAATACTGTCCCTCGTGTTTAACATAAGCCGCGAGGGTGTGAATGGTGTGCGATCCGTCAGTGATGGGAATGAAGAAATCAGGCACTCACCCTTCGTTCTCCTCATACCCTTCGGGTACCCCCAAATCTTCCTCGTCTGCTGCGAGCTGGTCGTCCCTCCAGTGTTTGTAGGTCGCTTCCAGGCGAGCTGCGTTTGCCTCACGCTCTGCCAGAGCGTCGGCTCGTCCTTTGAGTATGGCGAGCTGGTCTTTGTTGTGTCGTGACACTTCTTCATTTTTGCGCACAACGCTTGCCAGTCCTTGGGCAATGAGGACAAGTTGTTCTCTGGTGGGGCTGTTCCCTTCGAGAGCAGCGTGGACGGTTCGTGGGGAGAGCTGAAACTCACTGAATTCGGCCGACGAGGCCACCACCTCCATCGGGACAATGAGGGGTTCGGGCTGCTTGCCGGCAGCAGCCTCTGTGTGTGGTGGGATCGGCAAAGGTTCTTCACACCCACTGGGGCTAGCTGTGATGTAGGATGGGACGGAGAGGGGGGAAGACATGCTGAGTTTAGCTGCGAATGGGCGGAAAAGTGCGAGGCGGTTGATTTGACCCATGTCGCTCGTCTGGACTCTTTGTATCCCCTCCCTTCATCTATCGGCCGTCGTCTGTGATACCGCGTTACCAATGCTGGGGCGTGTACTTGGTCAGCGGGTTCCCATGTATCGTCAGCAGCTGAGTAACCCTTCCACCGGATGAGATATTGAAGCTGACGTTGTTTCCCATGGTGCCTGTGGTTGATAATCTGCTCCACTTCATATTCCTCGGCATTATCAATCATCTCCGGTGGCGGTTGTTGGTAATTGATCCCGTGTTCTTCTGTTTCTTTGTAACGGGTGAGTAATGAGCTGTGAAACACGTCATGGATGGTCCAGGCTGCTGGCAGCTCCAGTTTGTAAGCCACTGGCGAAACTTCTTTCAGTACCTTGAATGGCCCGTGGCGTTTGGGCACGAGTTTGACAGATGCGTAGGGGAGTGACAGATGCTTTGCTTCGAGCCAGACTTGGTCTCCTTCTTGGTATTGCGCGGAGGGGGTGGCTTTGGCGACTTCGTTGAGGGCGTGGACTGCCGCCTCTCTATGTGCTTTAGCACGTTCGTGTCGGTCTTCCATCGCTTCGTTACTGGTGACAGGCATGGGTTCTTCAGCAGCACTAGGGCGATATCCAAGGATGACTTTGTGGGGACTCAGCTTTGTCATGGCATTGGGCCATCTATTGTGGACGAACGTTGCGATTGGTAGGAGTTCTGCCCAGTCGTCTTGTCTGGCCGAGGTGTAGAGTCGTAGGTACTGCTCCACCCATTGATTCTTGCGCTCAGTGAGTCCGTCGGTTTGTGGATGGAAGGCTGTGCTGATATTTCGCTCTATTTTCAGTTTGGTAGTGAGGGCTTTGGAGAAGTTGGACGTAAAGTGAGGGTCGCGGTCTGAGATTACTTTCGACGGTACCCCAAACCATGGGAACAGGTGTTGGAGGTATAGTTGGGCTACTCCTTCGCTTGTAATCGTCGTTTTGCAAGGGATGAATACAGCGGCTCTGGAACATCCTTGATCAACAATGGTGAGGATGGCGTCCATATCTTTGGCCTTTGGTAACTGGGTGATAAGGTCTAAGGCAATGATGTTAAAGGGACGCATCTGGGGATCTCCTGGTATGCGATATAGTGGAGTCTTTTTCCTTGTCGTTCGAATCTTATGTTGTTGGCATTGCGCGCATCCCGCGACGTATCTTTCTGCCCACGTATTCAGCCCTGGCCACCAGTAGCGTTGGCTGACAAGGGCGATGGTGTTGTCTCGACCTAGGTGTCCTGCTGTTGGTGAGTCGTGAAATTGGGACAGGATGTCGCGTCTTAGCTGTAATCCCGTTGGTACAGCGAGCTTCCACCCTCGTACATAGCCTTCAGGTATCTTTCGTACGTCTTGTGAGTCGCACCATAATTCCATTTCCGCCTTTTGTCTTTGTTGGGCCTCTTTGACTCGTTGCTCGAGGGGGTCTGTTCGCGTTGATGCGGTGGCGATGAACATGGTTGTTGGAAGAAGGGTTAGGTTCGCATTGTCTTCGGTGCCGTGATCAGCTCCTGGTGGTCTAGACAGCATGTCGGGGGCAGTGTGGATTTTCCCTGGCACATGTTTGATGACTAAGTTGTAGTCCTGGAGCTCTGCAAACCATCTGGCTATGCGTCAGTTAACCTTTCGAGGGGCTTTCCAGTATGTCAAATTGGCGTGGTTGGTGAGGATGGTGACTGGTATTTCTGTGGCTGCTACATGGGGGCGGAAGCGTTTGAGGGCTTTCAGGATTCCCAAGAATTCTCTCTCGTAAATGTCGTAGTTGCGTTCTGTCGGGGTGAAAGTGTTAGAGTAATATGCGACTGGGCATAGTGTGGGTTTCTGGGTGCGTGGGTTAATTTCTCCCTCCTGTGAGAGTACGGCGCCCACGCCATATGCGGAGGCGTCTGTGGCTAGAAAGAATGCTTTGGAGTAGTCGGGTTGGCGGAGGATAGGTTTGCTACACATCAGCGTCTTCAGGCGTTCAAGGGCGTTCTTGCAGTCGTGATCCCATCGGAACGGGGCGTCTTTTCGCGTTAGTTGGATCAGTGGACGTGCTATGAGAGAGTAGTTGGGTATGAAGTATCGATAAAACCCTGTAAAGCCTAAGAATGCGCGGACATCCTTGATGTTTTGTGGTTGTGGCCAGTCAGCCACTCCTCGTACTTTCGTGGGGTCCATCTGAACTGTGCCGTCCTCGAGGATGACTCCCAGGAATTCTACCTTTCGCTGTTCGAAGATGCATTTTTCTGGTTTGAGGTATAAGTTGTATTGTCTTAGCTTGTTTAAGACTTTGTGGGTGCATTCTTCGTGGAATTTGGGGTCGTCTCCTGTGGCAATAAGGAGATTGTCCATATAGATTATGAGCCACCCTTGGGCCATTTCTTCGGCGAAGATTGCGTTCATCATGGTTTGGAAAGTCGCTGGCGAGTTCGTTAGCCCGAAAAACATGACAGTGGGTTCGAATAATCCCTGATTGGTGATAAATGCGGCTTTCCACTCGTCTCCCTTTTTGATGCGGACGTTGTTATACCCCCATCGAATATCGAACTTTGTAAAGAGCTTTGCTCCTTGGACCTTCGCTATCAGTTCTGGAATCAGTGGAAGGGGATAACGGTTGTGAATGGTCCACTCATTTAGGCGGCGGTAGTCTTGTACTGGGCGTAGCTTTCCATCTTTCTTTTTGATGAAAAAGAAGGGCGCTGCGTATGGGCTCTTGGAGGGGCATATGTAGCCTTTCTTCTGCTGCTTGTTGACAAATTCCAACAGCGCCTTCTGTTCCTCTTGCGTAAGTTGGTACACTTTGCCTGGTATGGAGGATGGTGCTTCTGGTTTCAACTCGATTGCGTGATCCCAGATACGCGGTTCAGGGAATCGTTGAGCTGCTTCTTCACTAAAAACGTGAGCATGTCTTTGGTATTTGGCTGGGATTTTACCGCTCCCTTTATGGGATCCTGCTTCTTCCGCTAGTTTTGATGCCAGCGTTTGCTTTTTCCCTTCGGTCGCCGGGATGATGAGTTTAGCCATGTGAATAGACTCCCATATCACTTTGATTTGTCGCAAAGGTACCTCGCGTCCTCGTGGGGTGGTTCTACACTTCCCTATCTGTACTTGGGTTGCTAGCTTGGTTCGGAGGATAAGGGGTAGCTGATCGCTTTCAATCCAGCCTCGCGCCCAATCGATCTTTGGCTGTGTTGCCGCAAACCACGGGTATCCTAGGATAACATTCTGTTCTCCTAGATCAGTGAGGAAGAATCGCAGCCAGGTCGTTGACTCCCCGTCTGCATTTCTAAATCGGTGTAATTTTCTATATCCCTGTTCTTATTTCTGGTTCCATCAACGTTGTAGACTGGCCTTGGTCTTTCCAGTCGTTTGATGGGGAATCGCATTTCTTTTGCATACCGCATACTGATGAAGTTTTCGGTCGCTCCCGAATCTAGGAGCGCTATTGTTTCGGCCCTCTTCTTGGATAGATGGATGATGTCATGGTGGACTATTGGGACGCTTACGCTTACTAATATACTTGCCTTATACGTACATATTTCCCACAGCTCGGCCGGAGTCGTCACCACTTCCCCCTCCTTACCTTACCATACCGCTATTACACTCCTGCCGATCCCTTCTGCTGTTGTGTTGCCTCGGCTCATTACTAGATTACTTACACTAATATGCCGACGAGTTTCGTGGCCTTACTGCCGCTGAAACGCGTCATAGACTGCCGATGACTCCACCTAGATACTTGTGTATAAATACGCTCATAGAAGGGGACCAAAGCCTTAAGCTTGGTCTCTTGTGAATCCTAGACATTCTCAGAGCAACCCTCCGAGTGATCCAAAGCTTCCCAGCCCCTTTTCCCTCCCACTTGCGCCCTAGAACGTACCCTAGGGTCTGCTAAGCGACTTAGTGACGCGTTTCACTTAATTTACCATATATAGTAAACCGAGTCCCAGTTGGGAACTCTTCGAACTCCGACACATACGTTAAGCGCTCAGAAAGGCGTTGCCTTTCTTCGCTTCAGACAGACGAAGGTCACTGAGTAACGGACCTCTCAGTGCTCTATAGAACTACCCTATCTGCACCAGAATCCCCAGCAGGAAGGAGCAGCTCCTTCCATTCACGACCTTAGTGGCATACCAACGAACTAAGTGCAATACAAGGCGTATCAGCACTCCAGACATCCCTTCCTTTGGACACTCATCTTGAGTATCCAAATCGACTCCTTCGCATCTAGATCCCCTTCCTCCTTCAGGAGATAGGGAACGACAGCAGCCAGCACCGCCACTACCCACAGCCGTTCTAACAAGGCGTTAGAACTCCACAGAAGACGACCAAGACGACGGTCACCGACGCAGATATCATCCTACACTTACAACAGAAGGACAGAGACAGGCCAGACGCCCTACCCCTCATAGCAATAGAACGAACAGCCAAGGAGGCTGCCAGACAGAAACATCGACAGAACCGCCACGCTCCGTCCAGCGTGACAGATGAACAAACGTAGCTGCATGGATTTTCGTATAGAGAGATACATCCTATCTGATCCAGTTTTCCTAATCCAGGCCGCACGGATTAGGCTTCCGAAAAATTTCCTTCCTTCGCTCCGAGACGGTTCATCAGCTCTTCTTGGTCTTCCAATGAGAGGGTCTCGAGTTGTTGGTGGAGATGATCCACCTTTGAGATGCTGGACTCAGTCTCGTTGTCTTCGGGCGTCCAGTCAATGAGCTGGGCAGTGCGTGTATTGGCACGATGCTGTTTGGTGGGACAGGCGCGAGCGAAATGTCCTGGTTGTCCGCAGGTGAAGCACGCACCCTGTACCCCTCTTTGGATCCTATTATCGTCCGTTCTTACGACGTTTCCTCTAGGCGGTCCTCCACCTCGTCCTCGCCAGCTCCCTCTGGGGGCTCTGGCTCGATCCACGTCCATGGGTACTGGTTGATTATTCCACGCTCTGGGTGCTGTGGTGGAGTTATAAGGGGTCTGTCCGAACCCTTGTCGCGGCGGTCTAGGGTTCTGTGGCTGTTGGGTGCGGTATTGCCAGCTGTTCTGGAATGGGGGGCATCTTGTGCTGCTGTTATTGTTGGGACGCGTATACAGGGCGTCGATGATTCGCTGTGGCGTGGTGACGTTGATGGCCTTGGCTTCATCTGGTCGTACGTGTGAACCGTTGTATCTTCCAGCACCTTTTGTCCGACACTACGCGGCAGTCCTTGCAGAAATAACTGCATGGTGTTCTGGTCCATCGGGTTGTAACCAGCTTCGTGCGCTATACTCTCGAAAGTAGAGATGTACTCATCTATCTCTGGCCATCTCATCTTTAACTCCTGTAGTTTGATTCGCGCTTTTTGTGCCTTTGCGAGTTGAGAAAACGATTCTCAAAGTTTTGCATGAATGTCGTCCATACTGCGCGTGCATCGTCTGCTGGTTGAAGCGTGCTCAGCCAATCCAGTTGTTGTTCCGTCCATCGATTGACTTCGGCTCCTTTGATGCAAGTGAGGGCTATAGCCACCCTTTTGATGAAAGAGGCTAGGGATGGGACGTTGTGATTAACGAGGAAGTACACTTGAAGTTCTCGTAAGAAGCTCTCAGCTTTAGCTCGATCTCCTTCAAAGATCGTTGGCAGAGCTCCCATTGGTTTATCGTCTGCTTGAATCGGTTGTTGCGGCTGTCCACCTCCTGGGACGCCTCCTCCTCCACCTCCTGGCGGTCCGCCTCCTGGTGGGCCTCCACCTCCACTGGGCCCTCCATTGCCTCCTCCTGCGGGTGGTCCAGTTCTCCCTCCTGTTTGGGTGGTTGTTACGGCGGTCACTGCGGTCGACATTGTGGCAATATTGGTTGGTTTGGCTGTGAGTGATAAGTCTGCAAGGGCAGTGATGGCTAGGGACAGATCGATAGGTGAATTCCGAATTTGTTGGTCGAGGGGACTTTCTTCTTCCTCGCTGTCGGAGCCTTTGCTCCAATTGGTAATGGTAGGGGCTTCTTCATACGTGTTTACAGCCGCTCCTTCGTACCTTCCGTTGTACTGATCAATTCGTCGTGCTCTTTGGTCAAGAAACGGGGACTCTCCTTCGTTCCCCCAATTGAGGGTGTACCAATGTCAGTTATGTAGATGAACCACCCTGATCTGTGTCCCTCCTACTCAGATTGCGTATGCGTGGAATGGAAAGGTCTGATCTTCCCAGTAGACTGCTGTGTTCTGCAAGGCTCGTTCCCTATCGATGGGAAGTTGGACGTATTGTCTCCCTTCAGGGGCCGTGGTGGAAAAGAAGTCGAGTCTAATGTCACCGGCGAGAGCAGTGACACTTAGATGTCGTTAGTCTCTATGACTGTAGCAGAATCGTCCGACAACTCAGCGGATGCGCCCACTATGCTTGGTGGGAAATAGCTCTCGTGACTCCCTAACGACTCGTTGATAGAGCTTGAATCGGAGTCGACGTTCGGTGTGCCAGCAACTCGGGGCACACAAAGGATAAAGCACAAAAGACCTAGGAAGGCGAAACAAGCCACGGCTTTCCTAGAGACAATAGACAGAAGTCACTACTCTTTGATAGACAAAGGAGACTCGACTTAGAGTCTCGTCTCCGTACGTGCACGCGTATAAGTACTACTGGTACATGCTTACTACTACTGCTGACGCGACCATATTCTGGTCATTCGGCTAACTAATCTTCTTACTAAGGCTGACGAAGTTCGCTGACATGCACTGACTAAGTGTCCGACCTGTATTACCAACCCCAGGCCTAGATAGGCCTACCATACCTGGGGGTTCAGCGCACCTCTCACATGCCATCAGCAGTTCTCTTGCCCACTTGCAAGCCGCCCTGTGACACACAGGGCCTATAAAAGCCCCCCAAAGTGAGACTCAAGCTTTAAGCTTAGTCTCTTGCATAATACAGGACTTCCAGTTCATCATCTTGTGAACTCAAGCTTAAGAACCCTCTGAACTATCCACTTGCACCTTAGAACATACCCTAAGGCCTGCTAAACCAACTTAGAGCTGCATTTGCTCTTCACTTGAAACTCCAAACAAACTCAGACAGAAAGACACCGTCTTTCCCACCCAGCACCTGAACCCAAAGGCTGCTAGTAATAGAACTCTAGCCATCTATACAAAGGCCACTAGTAAAGGAACTCTAGTCATCCATACAAACAAGTTGCATACTACAACCTCTGCAATATGTGTTACATACTATGACCACCAGTGGCAACCAGGAGCTGCTCCTACCAGACATCAGAACCCCTTCCATTCACAAGCTTTGTGAACCACCAACAAACTAAGTGCAATACAAGACATCATTGCACCTTCAGACATCACTTCCTAGAGTGATAACAGAACAGCTGGTGCCACTACACACCATTCAGAAGCCACAGCCATATGAGTTCTAAGGACAGAACTCCAAACCCTGACCCATGTTATGGACTGCCGGACTATTTATGCTTACCTCATTTTCTACTATATATAGTATTCGCTTTCTCATGGACTGGCAGGGAGCCCTTTCCACATCCATCCCTATACATTACCAAACCTCTATTACGCTTCACTGCCCTCCACTTTATGTCATGTTGCCTTGGCTCATTACTAATACGTTCAGACTAATATGCCGCCGTGTTTCATAGTCTCACAGCCTCATGATGCCGCTTAAACATGTCATCCTGCCTCTTAGTCATATAGGCTTAGTAGGATGCCATCTAGACGCGTCATCACTTACTTAGTCATACATGCTTACTATCTTGTAGTCATATATGCTTAGTACAATGCTGTAGAGACACATCATCCTTTTACTTAGTCATATGTACTTACTGTACAGTAGCCACAGGGCCTATAAAAGCCCCCCAAAGCGAGACTCAAGCCTTAAGCTTAGTCTCTTTGTCACTGCCAAGGGTTTGACAGCAACAATAGACACACTAAGTCGAAGAGCTAGATCTCGAAGTGACCTAGAAGACTTGTAGAGATGAAGTCGATGTCGACTACAGGGTTCCCGCTTGCTGAGCTCTGACTCAGTAGCCACCCACAAGAAGATAGAACACTGCTAGTATTGAGACAAGAGACTCAACTTGTGTCACCGCCAAGGGTTTGACAGCAACAATAGACACACTAAGTCGATAAGCTAGGACTCGAGGTGTCCTAGAAGACTTGTAGAAAGGAAGTTGACCTGCAAGTCAATGTCGATAACCGGGTTACTGCTTGCTGAGCTCCAACTCAGTAGCCACCCGCAATGAAGTAGAATACTGCTAGTATTGAGACAAGAGACTCAACTTGCCTCTACCAGGCGTAATGAGTCCCCTATTTATAGTACATAGTACTTGAGGGCAGGCCTAGGGCCTGAAGGGGCAGTGCTACCTATTTATACTCGAAACATGAAGGAGAACAATAGCGACCAATAGCAAAGGTCACTCAAGAAATCACAGGCTGATCGACATGAGATGGGGCACTGACATGAAACGGGGTCACAATACTCTAGTTGGCCGGTTCCGCAACTTACAGGGGCGCGATGGTGTTGAACCATCACCCCAGGCCGGTTACACCACCCTCTCGCTAGACAGGATGCCCTCATCCTGTTTTCCTCCACGCTGACCGTCTACCCAACTGCGGCCAGAACCGCTCGACTCCCACTTGTGGGACCTTTTTCCCTGCCCTGGCTGCGACGAGTCGATCTTGGAGGCCTGTTTGGCAGCCTCAGACGCTGCCAGATTCGCCTGAGCCAGGCGCAGCTCAGCGCGCAGCGTGTCGACCTCACAATCCAGGACTCGGTATTGCGTGACCTCGGCGAGGAGAGGCCAATCATCCAGGTCAATGATGGCCTCCTGGAGTGGGTGGTAGTTGATTTCGGTTCCCCAGAGACAGGCGCAGAACCATGCCGGGAGTGGCGACAAGGGGAAGTTGTCGAATTCAGGGTGGGCATAGAGGTCAATGATTTGGGCATCGTGGTCGCCCGTCGCATTGGCCACCAACCTGGCCACCCATCCGTTGTCCAGCTGTTTGATGAAAACGGCAGGTTTCTCGCCATCCGGGGTGGTGATGGTGAACTCGGGGAGCCTCCCCTCGTTTTCGACGTACCCATCGGGGCACAATAGGGGCTCCCCGTCAATCTGCTGGATCCGCACCTTGAGCTTGCGGTTGTCTCTGTTGACCTCCTCGAATTGTCTTTTGAGGCATCTTGCCTCATCTTGGAAGAGGGCCTCGCGCTGTTGGAGAGTGGAGGCGAGACCCGAGGCCAGCTGTCGAAGCTGGACTGGCCCCAGGTCCTCGTATCCGTCGAGGACAGATCGGATGGTCCCAGGAGAGAGAGGGCCTTCCCAGAAGGCATTGGTCTCCAAGTCAGGGAAGGCGCCAGGGAGACGGATGGAGCGGGAGGCAGGCATGGTAGAGGGGCGTTCGGTGCTGGTCGTTGCAGTGGGAGGTCGGCCAATCGCCTTGACCTCGATGTGTGAGGAAGGGGGTGGAACTGGGACTGGAGCGGGAGAGGACATAGTGAAGCGATGATGTTTTTGAGAGTGAAGGAAGTGTGAGCTGATGTCTTTGCCAGGGGTTTCTGCTTCCCTTTTATTTCTTTCAAGGGCCAGCATTTGTGATACTCCCAAAGGAGATCCGGGGCGTGCACCTGGTCAGCTGGTTCCCAGGTATTGTCACTTTCAGGGTAGCCCCACCACTTTATGAGATACTGGAGCTTCTTTGATCGCCCTTGATGGCGATGATTTCTAATCTGCTCCACTTCGTATTGTTCTTCACTGTCAATCAGATCAGGGGGAGGCCTAGCGTAATTGGGCCTGTGGGTGTCCGTTTCCCTATACGGGGTAAGAAGGGAGGCGTGGAATACTGGGTGGATCATCCATGAGGCGGGGAGTTGGAGCAGGAATGCGACCGGGGATACTTCTTTGAGGACTTTGAAAGGGCCATATCTTTTTGGGTTTAATTTGGACCCTTGATGCCAGAGCATCAGGTGGGTCCCTTCCAGCCACATGTGGTCCCTGGCTTTATATTGTCCCGGTGGTGTTTCGGCCGCCTTTCTGTTGATGGCCTTGATTGCCTGCTCCCGTGCTTCCTCCATTCACTGTGTTTGTCGCTCAGCTGCTTCATTGTTAGTCTGGATTCCCAGATCTCCGGGCCCCAGTGTCGGTTCATAGCCAATGAGGATTTGATTGGGCAATAGCCCGGTGGTGCTGTTTTTCCGGTTGTTGTGTACTGCCCTCTCCCACCTCCTGCCGGAAGATGGTGTTCATCATCATCTGGAAGGTTGCCGGGGAGTTGGTAAGACCGAAGAACATGACTGTGGGTTCGAACAGTCCTTCATGGGTGAGAAAGGCAGCCTTCCATTTGTCTCCCTCCTTGATTCTGATGTTGTTGTAGCCCCATCGCACATCTACTACTGTGAACTTTGTGCATCCACTGAGTCGGTCTACGACTTGTGGGATGAGGGGCGAGATGTTCCTGTTCTTCTTCGTCCATTTGTTGACAGGGCAGTAGTCCTGTACCGGCCTCAATTTCCCATCTTTCTTCTTCACGAAGAAGAAGTTGGCTGTGTATGGCGATTTTGAGATGCGAATGGTTCCTCTTTTTAGGTGCTCTTGCATGAATTTGTGCATTTCGGCTTTTTCTTCTTGTGTGAGGGGTAATAGTCGTCCGGGCATTGTGTCGGGTGCCCCGGGTAATAGTTCGATGGTGTGATCCCATATGGTGGAGCTGGGCATCTGCTGAGAGTCTTCTTCGCTGAAGACCTTCTTATGCCATCTGTATTCGGCCAGTATGGTGTCATTTTGCTCCGGGTTACTTGTGGCACTTCCTATCGTTACCCTCCCTAGAAGGTATGTGTCGGTTCACTTTCTGAGTGGTCATGGTACGTTTTTGGTTTGGGGTACGTATACTGCTTTCGCAGCATTAGGGGCTGAGAGGACAATGGGGAGGTGCGTGAAGTCGATCCACCCCTTCTTCCAATCGATCTTAGGTTGGACGGAGGCGAACCATGGGTATCCGAAGATAGCCTTATGGTCTCCCAGATCCGAGAGGAAGAACCTCTGGTTTGTGGTTTGCGTCCCTGTTCTGAATTGTAGGTCGGTGTAGTATTTGAGGGCTCTGCTTTTATTCTCCGTCCCGTCGACATTGAACAATGGCCTTGGGTTTGCCAATCGTTTGATGGGGAGTCGCAACCATTTGGCATAGCCAAGACTCATGAAATTCTCCGTGGCCCCTGAGTCCACCAGGGCCACTCCTTCGGCTCTTTTTGCAATTGGATGTGCATAGAAACGGACTGTCATAGATTTCCTTGCCAAGATATACACGTTATTGCTATGAATCCGCCTAAGCAGGGCCAATCTGATTAGGCAGAGGGAAAATCCTGCGCAACTCCCATCTCCTTAGCTAGTTTAATTTGGTTGTCGAGGGACATTCCCTTGAGTTGCACTCGCATGGTGGCCACGGAAGTTCCTTCTGATGGTTCTGCCATCTGGTAGTCTTGGTCTTCCTCCTCTTGGAAGTCGATCAGGTTGGCCTGTCTAGGGCCTTGCCTGTAGGGATTCCTGGGTGGTTGTCGCCTTTCCGGACATGCACGGGCGAAATGTCTTTCTCTGCTGTAGTTGAAACATCGCATTGCTTCATATCCGGGTGCTGATACGTTCCCCCTCGCGGGTGGTCCTGTCCTTTGTCTCCAATTTCCTCATCCTCGCCAGTTATTAGGGGTGCAGCCCCTTGACAGGTCCATCGGGACCGGGGTGTTGTTCATGGATGGGGGCGCATTTGTCGAGTTGTACTGGGGGCGGCTTCCCTGGGCATATTGTGGCTGCCAGTTCCTTTGCTGGAACAGTGGTGGTCAGGGTGGGTTGTTAAGTCGTTGGAAGGGCGATTGCCCTGCCATGGTCTTCTTTAAGATGCCATCGATGATGGTCTTTCCTTGTGCGATGGTTTTGACCTTCTCCTTTAGGTCGTGGTAGTTAAGGGGAATTGGGGGTTTTAGGGTGTCATGTAGGAGCGACGCTGGGATTCCTTGTAGGAAAATGTTATACATCTCTTCGTTTCCTAGTGTGTACCCTGCTTTCCTTGCCAGGCTCTCGAACCTGGTGATGTATTCGTCATAGTCGGACCCCTTCATTCGGCAGTCCCTGAGCTCGTTCCTGGCCCGTTGCGCTGCATGGGTGTCTTGGAATTGTTGGCTAAATTCCAAGAGAAATTGGTCCCATAGTGCTGGGATGTTATCCTGGGGCATATGCAGTCTATCGATCCATTCCCCCATGTCCCTGACCCATTGGGCTGTGCTTTCCCCTTTGATAAGGGTGAGGGTGAAGGCGATCTTTTTAAAAGGGGAGTTATATCCTGCTACATCGGCATTCAGGCGGAGGTATCCTTTTACTTCTTCGATGAAGTCGTCGGCCTTGGATCTGTCCCCTGTGAAGACTTGTGGGAGTGCTCCCATGGTTTTTACATCGGCAGCTGCTGCCACTGGTATTTGGGGTGCGTTCAGGTCTGGCCCTCCTGGCCCTCCTGGTCCTCCTGCGGGCCCTCCTGGCGGTCCTGACCTCTTGAGGACCTGTCTGAGGACATTTTGGATATGCTGTGGTGCGCTTTGGGTGTTTGTAGATGGCTGTGTGGTGACAGCTTTGGCCATAGTGGTTTGTGTCGACATGGCTTGTGAGAGGCTAGGGATCCTGGCTCCTGATGGTAAGGCGTCAGTGGGTAGTCCTTGGAGTGGAGTAAGGGTTCTGATGGGGAATGTTGGTGCCTTTTCTTCTACTGGGGTGATCTTGATTTTGTTGAAGGCGTCGTTGATTTCTTTGACTGCCTCGTCTGACTCTGTATCTGAGACGACCTCCGGTTCTTCTAATTCTTCGTCGAGGAGCTCGTCTGCTTCTGACCCTTCAGTGTCGTACTCGTGTAGTTGTGGGACTGCCGCTCCTATGGTGTATCGTCCTCTGTCCCAATGGACTTCCTTCCACTTGTTGTCGTGAATGCACACCAGCTTTGGGTTGGTTGGTGCTTTGCCTCTTGCTGTGACGATGATCTGTATGTCTCGGTCTGTGGGACTGGCTGGGTGTTCCTTGGATATGTATCGAACCCTGTGGTTCCTCCTGCCTCCGACGGTGTCTACCCAATTGAGGGTCGTAGTCTGCAGTGTCCCTTCTGAACTGCTAGCCGTATTGAAAGAAAGTTGAGTCTAATGTCACCGCCAAGGGTTTGACAGCAACAATAGACACACTAAGTCGATAAGCTAGGACTCAAAGTGTCCTAGAAGACTTGTAGAAAGGAAGTCGACCTGCAAGTCGATGTCAATAACCGGGTTACCGCTTGCTGAGCTCCGACTCAGTAGCCACCCGCAATGAAGTAGAATACTGCTAGTATTGAGACAAGAGACTCAACTTGCCTCTACCAGGCGTAATGAGTCCCCTATTTATAGTACATAGTACTTGAGGGCAGGCCTAGGGCCTGAAGGGGCAGTGCTACCTATTTATACTCGAAACATGAAGGAGAACAATAGCGACCAATAGCAAAGGTCACTCAAGAAATCACAGGCTGATCGACATGAAATGGGGCACTGACATGAAACGGGGTCACAATACTCTAGTTGGCCGGTTCTGCAACTTACAGGGGCGCGATGGTGTTGAACCATCACCCCAGGCCAGTTACACTCTTGTATAATACAGGACTTCTAGTTCATCTCTTGTGAACTTAAGCTTAACGAACCATCCAAACTATCTTGCACCTTAGAACGTACCCTAAGGCCTGCTAAATCGACTTAGAGCCGCATTTGCTCTTTACTTTGAAACCCCGAACAACTCAGACAGAAAGACGCCGTCTTTCCCACCCAGAACCCGAACCTGAAGGCTGCTAGTAAAGGAACTCTAGCCATCTATACGAAGGCCACTAGTAAAGGAACTCTAGTCGTGTTGAGACGGAACGTCTGCGCGGCTATGCCCGGACCGGACAGTCTCACGCTCAGGGGTTCGGTAGAACCGGCCCGGACATTACAAGGGGCACTTAATGCTCCAGGACAATTACGGACTTAGTGAGCACATGTCGGCACATGGACTGCATGGACACCTACGTACGTACGATACCCTAGAACAATGTGATTACGCCCTTATGGCCGATCTAAGAACTCTCTTTTGTTATCTGACTCAATTATTGTATGATCGAACTGTTTCAGATTGACACTTTACCTACTGTCTTTACGATCATGTAGTTACAATCACATACGGACCTTTTAGTACGGTTCTACGCTTACGCGTACCCCTTCTGAGGGCTCAGGGTATGTGCGGACTCTTCGGACACGTCCATATGTAGAATATTGTAATTATGCGATATAGTGGACGCCTGTACTCACCCCTTAAGGGCTTATGGACATATGTAGACCATAGGGACTATAAATACACCCTTGGGAGTGAGCAAGACGTCTCATCTCCTACAGAGTTCTTTCTCTGTGTGAACCACCCTCTTCAGCTGCACTTCATCAAGTCGTCTATATGAACAAGTCGCATACTACGACCTCTGTAATATGTGCCGCATACTACAACACACCAGTAGCAACCAGGAGCCACTCCTACAAGACACCAGAACCCCTTCCATTCATGACCTTAGCATGAACACCAATGAACTAAGTGCAATACAAGATGTCATTGCACCTCCAGACATCACTTCCTTGAAGTGATAACCGAACAGCTGGCACCACTACATGCCATTCAGAACCCACAGCCATACAAGTTCTAAGGACAGAACTCCGAAACTTGAACCATACCAGAAACCAGACTTGGACAAGGCATCCAAACTCTGAACCAAACTGAACCAAACTCGAACCCTCACACTAAGACACGTGATGTTCTAGCGTGACACCCATATCAGAAACCAGACTTGGACAAGGCATCCAAACCCGAACTGAACCAAGAACCAAAACTGAACCCTCACACTAAGACACATCACATCCTAGCGTGACAACAACTGCTCCTCCTTTGAGGGCAACATCAAGGTGGTGAACTGTGCAACCACTTTGTTCTATGCACCCAGTGACATCAGTGGCATCCATGGCATGTGGCAGGAGATCATTCACTCAACTCCCCTTTGGAGAAATGAAGGTCCACAGTATGACTGTGTGTTCATGAGTGTGGGCCCACTGATGGGGCCAATGAATGGCCTAGAGATTGCATGTGTTCTTGCTTTGTTCTCATTCCATGACAAGGGAACATACTATCCATGTGCAGCAGTCTACTGGTTTGATCAAGTTGGGGATAAGCCAGATGAAGATACTGGAATGTGGTTGGTGCACCTGCAGTTCAATCAGTGTCACCAACATGCAATAAGTATCATCCATATTGTTATGATCTACTGGGCTGCACATCTCATCCCTGCTTATGGTAAACACTTTGTACCCACACATCTTCAACCATTGCATTCATATGATAGTTTCTGTCTCTTCTATGTCAACAGATTTGCTGATCATCATGCATTTGAGATTGCTTTGTAGTGGTAGTATACCTCAGACCTCAGATCTATGCTTGGGATGGAACAGATCAGCCGGCCAGAGCATGCAAGTACTAAGTAGTACTAGTTGCATTTGTATTTCAATCCATACTTAGAACACTTGAATTCCACTTGTCCACTGCTTATCAGGCCACTGTCACTTTTTTTAACTTTGTAGGTCCTGACAATCTACTTTTGTGTCAAAAGTAGCCAGAAAGTAGAAAAAAGTAGAAAAGTAACAATAAGTAATGTGATAATTTGCTGATGCTAGATAGAACAGTTGGAGCCTTACTCACCACACCCTTGCACAGGCAGGCAGGGGCACCCACAGCAGATGTGGCCAGGCACAGTCAAGTGATGGCACAGGGCAGGGAGCAGAGGGAGGCCATCAATGATATCTGTTGCTGTCGGGCAATGCATGCGGGCACAGGCAGGTTTGCAGCCAGCCGACTACAGAGCCGGCTTTAGCCGTGCATAAGATTTGTAAGACTTTCTTTTTATGGAAATGTGAGACGGAGGGAGAGGTGGGACAGCTCGCAATCTAAGAGTGATCCTGTTACTCTTCGAGTCCTATCCGTTTTCCGCTCTTTGCCATCTCTTCCATCTTGCTCTTACCCTCAGGCGTTGCACCGTATCCTAATTCTGGGACAAAATCAGCGGGGGGCAGCTTGACTACCCCGCAAAAACACCCATTCTCAGGAACAACTTCAAAGCACACTCAAGGAGGGAGATATTCGATGCCCTCTGATTTCGCTTTTCCCTGGTGCCCAGGGAATCTCGGTTGTAAGGGCGAATGTCTCGCGCAGTGAGTCGGACAAAGGTTCGTGCCAGTGAACCTGATGACTGGTACGCCGACTCTCACGGCGTTTTGACTGGGCACGGCCACATCCCAGGTCGGATTTCGGTGGGCTGTACAGAACCAGGCCGTCTTACTACTTTCGTCACGGAACTCTTGAAGATACGTTTCTCAGGGGGACAGCGCAAACTGCATTTGATGTTGAAGCCAACATTTGATCATGCTCGCCTTGTTGGGTTGGTACCTGACCTAGGCTTGATTGAGCTCTATTAAGAGCAATACTGCGGCGCGACAACATCCTCGCAGGATCCGCAACCCACCTAACGACCAGCTGTAGAAGTCGGGTTTGGACTGACACAAGACAAGTCGACATAGAAACAATTGATGGATTACGGCATAATCCAAAATACTTCTAGAAGGATGCCCCGCCAAGCATAGCCGAAAGCTCTCGACGCAACGCCAGAGCGCTAGTATGTCGTATCGAGTAAGGACCGTGGCGTGAAACATTCCTGTAATTTTTTTTTCTTGGCAGAGCGAAGATTTCCCCCCCCCCCCACATGTCACCATAGTGGCTCGGCAAAAGTCTCCCGTCTATATCTCTGCGGCGTACTATAGACAAAAGCGAATAATAACATTTTCATAGGATGGAAAGCAGTAAGGATAATGATATCTAAACATGGAATTTATGTAACGGTGATTCGATCCTCTGCACGCTTCTCCAGGTCTTCGTCTGCGATTAATTCGTTCGGTCTGTGATGCTCCCTCTCCGTGCTGGTGACTAAGTTGCGATCACTCGTCTGGGGCATCGGATACTGCACGTATATTGTGTGCACCATTATCCCGGTCTGGTTCTGCGAATCCTGCGCGGTGGTGCTCTGCATCGTCTTCGAGACGGAGCGATCACTTCGTTGGAGGCTGTCCAGAGCACTATAACGATATTGCCCACGGTGAGCGCTGGAAAAGAGAGGAAGGGAAGAATACTATACATGTCCGTGGATCCGTAGACAAAGTCGGACAGAGTACGATACATCCTTGTGGAAGCGATTGACATTATGATAACCGCGGGAGTCATAAACATCTGTGTAGATAGCGTTAACAAACCAGATAGCCTTCACCAGTGCCGGTAACAAGAACGTACGACGCTTAACGGTTCTGATATTTTAAACAATTATATTGAGAACGGAAGGGGTTGTCCGATCAATAATCGAAGTTGATGATTTATAGAGGAAGGAAAATACCGTTCAAATTCAAACTAATGAGGACCTGCGACGGAAGATGACAATGAGTAAAAGGGAGAGGTACGAGAAAGCTAGCAAGACCCACAGCTGGCGGGACCTCTGCGACAGTAGCAACCAGGAGCCAAACGATACCCTGATAAATAAGAAATGCATCAGCGAACTGAAACCGCAATACCCAGCGAGAACTGCCGTGGCCCGACCTGTTTCCATAGGATGCGTCCCAAACCAAGTAGGGTGCCGCCGTCAAGGCGCAAGCGGAGCAAACCAAGTAGCATGATGAGAAGCAAGATAAAGTCGGTAACGGCGACGGAGATGACGGTAGGTTTGCAGCTCTGGAGGTTGAGTGTCGCGCAGGTACCCTGTGCGGGGAGCCAAAAGGAGCGGGGCTGCAGATGGATGTTCTAAATTTAGACAGTTCGAAGCATGTGCAAGTCAATCATTTACCCGCACGACACCTGATATCAAAAGCGTATCTATATAAATTTGCCGATGGCCGGAGGCGGGGGGCTCACCTTGGATGAGGAACGCAACGTTGATTACCCACACGCCGATTGAAATGGCGACAATGACCATTTGTCTATTCCAAATGGCAATACTGGTGCCATCCATGAGTGTTCATTTGGAAGGCATCTAAACGGGCCGAAGAAGACGTACATCCGAAGCACGATCAAGAGTGAAGCGGTAGCAAAAGCCAAGTTGGAGAGGAACTAAGAAAAGAAGGGGCTGAACGTCCCTTCTCAGGGACAGAAACGTATTGGACGAGTGCTCACGATGTGGAAAGTGATGACTACCTAGGGATCGTGAAAAGTCAGAGTGCTAATGTTGAATGTAAGAGCAAAGATGCGAGACACGAAACCTACCTGACATGTAGCTGGGATGCTGGCATCAAATTCAATGATGAGACATACCATGGCCAGCAAGGTCGCAACGCGTGTAATAGAGTACATCTATTCATGATGCACATCAGTCTGAGGATCCAGGGGTGGGAGACGAATCTCCGAAAGAAGTCAAATCACAAACCCATACTGTCCAGCGGTAGGGGCGACGCCCCCGAAAGATACTCCATTCATAGTCGAGAGTTATGATAAATTCCCAGCTGGAGGTAGGATTGAGTTAAATATGTATTTCATACCACGAGAACTGGCGCGGAGCCAGTGAACTCACACGAAGAGACCGGTCATGGTGTGCCAGAGCATATCTGTGATCGCTATCAAAAAAAGGGTTTAGTGAGAACTCAAGAGCCCCAGAGCCTCGTTGTAAAGCCATACGCACAGCTATAGCTCGCGACTATAGCAGGGTCTTGGAAGTTGACCATCCTGATGGGTACTGGGAGTGGACAGCGGGGAAGTCAATCTAGCGTAAGGACGATCATTAAATAACCTGAAGGTGTTACGAATATAGTACCTTCTGTCGCAAGCCATACGGAATCGTCGTCCTAGGAAGGGAAGTCGTAGGATTCTATCGCAACGTCGCGGCCGCCGCTAAAACCATCAGGACTGACCCGGACGGCCATTATTAGGTTTGAATGATGGTTGAAACATGACATACCTTGAATCCAACATGTGGGTACGACGAAGGAGACAGCGAAGGATATGTGTACCGTGGTTGCCGGCTATCAAATTTTATAGCATTTGTCTCCCTCTGCACACCTTACTTGTAATCCTTACCGCAGAAGTTGTAAATGGCTTCGACGGTGGTGCTAGCCAGGGCGATTCGTTAAATCGATGTTGCAGAGCAGGGCAAGTACCACGAGCTCCGGCTTAAAACACTCGTCAACGTCAATCAACGATCGGCGACCGGATCGGGTCTCCTAGACATCCCACAGCTCGGCTCGGACCCGACTCGATGCACAGGGCACAGGGGCACAGGCCTAGTAGGCCCTATACAGCAATGGATTTTTCGTAATCAGGCACATGAGCGAGACGTTCAAAAATGTAGCATTTTTTTATTCCATCATCTCTCGGTTTTCAAAAAGGCTACGGAGCGCAGAGGAGGCCCCTGGCAGGGACGGATGGAGCTTGTTACAGTATCAGGGGAAACGGGCTGTCCCTCCGTGATGTGTGCCATGTGGATGTTCCAATGGCGCAGCACGATGTGGGGTACGACAGCTTGGATGAAACGTCTTCTTGATTTCTATGTAGACACAATCTCAAAACTTGGAGTTGGCTAGTCATCAGGAAAACGGGAGAAAACTTAAGGAGGCTTATAGTCACTTAACCTCCTTAAGTCGCCTTATATTCACCTTAAAGTCTACTTAGTAAAAAATATTACTTAATTTGTTGCAGCAAAAGCGTCTGTAAGGTACTCAAAAAATTAAGTGATTCTAAGTCGCGTTTAAGGATTTATCACAAGGCTAAAGCACATCTAAGAATTTATAAGAAGGGTTTAAGTAAGTAAGGTTGCTAAGTAAGGTTGTGCTGTGTTGAGATGGAACGTCTGCGCAGCTATGCCCGGACCAGACAGTCTCATGCTCAGGGGTTCGGTAGAACTGGCCCGGACATTACAAGGGGCACTTAATGCTCCAGGACAATTATGGACTTAGTGAGCACATGTCGGCACATGGACTGCATGGACACCTACGTACGTACGATACCCTAGAACAATGTGATTATGCCCTTATGGCCAATCTAAGAACTCTCTTTTGTTATCTGACTCAATGGTTGTATGATCGAACTGTTTCAGATTGACACTTTACCTACTGTCTTTACGATCAGTTAGTTACAATCACATACGGACCTTTTAGTATGGTTCTACGCTTACGCGTACCCCTTCTGAGGGCTCAGGGTATGTGCGGACTCTTCAGACTCGTCCATATGTAGAATATTGTAATTATGCGATATAGTGGACGCCTGTACTCACCCCTTAAGGGTTTATGGACATATGTAGACCATAGGGACTATAAATACACCCTTGGGAGTGAGCAAGATGTCTCATCTCCTACAGAGTTCTTTCTCTGTGTGAACCACCCTCTTCAGCTGCACTTCATCAAATCACTGGTCTCAATGTCCTATGTGTCATCAACCAGCACACTGCAGCTGCCCTTGCTTATGGTCTCAATCATGCTGACCCAAAGGTAATTGCAGTTTATGCTCTTGGCAGCAGAAACTAATCCAGTGTTCATGTTGTGGGACTCATGCCACACCTGGTCTGGCATGTCCTTTGGTGACCTGCTCTACCCTTCCAATGGGCAAGAGCCTTGCTTGGCCATTCACTTCAACTCCATTCACACCCAGAGCGGGGGAAACCTCCAAAGTACTGTATCAACTATAACCCTTACCCTGAAGTCCAGGCAGCCATTGCAAACACAGACACCTGGCAGTGCATGTGTGTGCATGGAGCTATCCTGGTTGGAGGAATGGTGGGGATCCCAAGGGTTTCGGATATCAAGGTGTCAACCCTAATGAGGCAGGTGTATTGGGCTTTGATTTGAGGAGGGGCCTTCAGTTGGCTGGCAAAGTTACAGCATGATAAAGTGCAGCTGAAGAGGGTGGTTCACACAGAGAAAGAACTCTGTAGGAGATGATATGTCTTGCTCACTCCCAAGGGTGTATTTATAGTCCCTATGGTCTACATATGTCCATAAGCCCTTAAGGGGTGAGTACAGGTGTCCACTATATCGCATGATTACAATATTCTACATATGGATGAGTCCGAAGAGTCCGCACATACCCTGAGCCCTCAGAAGGGGTACACGTAAGTGTAGAACCGTACTAAAAGGTCTGTATGTGATTGTAACTAACTGATCGTAAAGACAGTAGGTAAAGTGTCAATCTGAAACAGTTCGATCATACAATAATTGAGTCAGATAACAAAAGAGAGTTCTTAGATCGGCCATAAGGGCGTAATCACATTGTTCTAGGGTATCGTACGTACGTAGGTGTCCATGCAGTCCATGTGCCGACATGTGCTCACTAAGTCCATAATTGTCCTGGAGCATTAAGTGCCCCTTGTAATGTCCAGGCCAGTTCTACCGAACCCCTGAGCGTGAGACTGTCTGGTCTGGGCATAGCCGCACAGACATTCTGTCTCAACATCCCCCTGTGATCCAACAATTATGGAGCACAAAGACCCATGTCAGGGTTGAAGCGCAGAAGGAGGGTGCACGAGAGCGACTTGGTGAAGCCGTCTGCAACCATTTCTTCCATAGGCATACGTATTAGAGAAATTTGACCATCCTCTATGTACTCGCAAATGACATGATGCTTAATGTCGATGTGCTTGGATCGATGGCCGGTGACTGGGTTTAGCGCGAGGTCAACTGCGCCCTTTGTTGTCACCATGCAGAGGGACAGGGTCCTCGACGGTGTACCCAAGTTCCTTTAAGAAACCTCGGTACCAGACAGCTTGGTTGGCCACATCCGCCAGGGCCATGTACTCTGCCTCAGATGTGCTTTGGGCGATGGTCTTTTGTTTACGGGATGACCAGGAAATTGTGCCATTAGCAAGCAGGAATACATAACCAGAAGTGGAATGACGATCCTCCGTGTTGTCTCCCATAGAGGAGTCAGAGTAGCTGTGAAGGCCATCGCCATTGGCCCCATCATAGCACAAGCGCATGTCCTTAGTTCCCACTAGGTAGGATAGAACGTATTGGGCGAGGCGTAGATGTTGTTTGGAGGGGTTTGCTGCGTACTGGGCCAAACGTGATACAGCAAAGGAAATATCCGGACGAGTGCCAATTTGTACATAAAGCAGGCTGCCTATGAGGCTCTGGTAGTGCTTAATCTCTGCAAGGGAGGCCTGCTCAGTGTTTTTGACCAGATGCACGTCTGCACCAGCCGGTAGTGGGGTATTATGTGGGTTCGCGTCCGACATGCCAAAGCGTTCTAGTACATCATGTACGTAACCAGACTGGTCGATCTCGATGCAGTTACGTGACCTGTCGCAGGTGATTCGAATCCCCAGATAGGACTCTATTTCCCCAAGGTCTGACATTTCGTAATGCTTCTGTAGATCCTCTTTTAAACGTTTGACGGCTTCTAAAGAAGCACCCATAATAGTGATGTCATCAACATATAGAATGACAATCAACGGAGATGAATCCTCCCCCCGTGATAAGGACATCACGTAAATGTAAACTCCAGCATCGGAGAACGTCCACTTAAAGCCGAGTTCCAGAAGGAATCCATGGAATTGCAAGTTCCATGTGCAGGAGGCTTGTTTGAGACCATAAATAGATTTTTTAAGCCTGCATACTTTATTCTCCTTTCCAGCGACAACAAAACCCTGTGGTTGCTCCATGTAAATCTCCTCGTCGAGCACGCCATTGAGGAATGCCGATTTGACGTCCATCTGGTGTATGTGCCAGTCTTCTAGTGCAGCTAATGCTAGGAGGAGTCTGAGAGACTCAAAATGTGCGACGGGGGAGAAGATTTCATCATAATCTATGCCAGGGATCTGCGTGAATCCCTTCGCCACTAGCCGGGCGCGGAAGCGGCCATCGGCTTTCAACTTGAATACCCATTTCGATTTTACAGCTTTGCGGCCCACCGGGAGATCGACTAACTCCCATGTGTCATTTTTAGTTAAGGCGTCTATCTTGTATTGACACGCCTTCTGCCACTCATCGGCATCTTTAGACTTCAGAGCCTCGGCATAGGTAACCAGATCCCTTCCTACGTAAGCCACGGCAAACAGTTCCGCGTGCCCTAGCCGCTGGGCGCCAGGCACCTCAGTGTTGTCCTCATGGAAGTACCTTTGATTCGGTACTGGCACATGTGCCGATCGCCTGGGAGCGACAAAGCGCTCAGCAAATCCCCCCGGAATCATAGGATCCAGTGGAGATTCTTCTGCTTGCTTATAGGTTTGCAAAGCAGAAGGGCGGGGCGGTGGCGTAGAAGGAGGAGGGCGCTTAGCAATAGGTGTAGAAGGGGGAAGAGTGCCTTGGGTGGGCGGTGTAGAGGGCCGCTCTACTTTGGGTTCAAGTAAGTCGTCAACCTGATCTTCATCCTCAGAAGAGGAAGTAGGTGACGCTGTGCATGGGGGTAGTGGCGGTGCAGACATGTTAGGTTCTGCATTCACTGGAATAAATGGAATGGGGATAGGAGGAGGAGATGCAGTGAGCCCTTGGTGTGTCGAGGGCTTGGTCTCTTTGTCTACAGCGGGAAAGCTACTCTCGTCAAATGTCACATCCCTTGACACACAAACGGAGTGGGTACTTTTATCCCAGAGGCGGTATCCCTTACTACCAGCCTCATACCCAATGAAAACAACAGGCAGTGCTTTCGCGTTGAGCTTGCGTTGCTTGTCAGCTGGCACATGCATATATGCCTTGCATCCAAAGACGCGGAAGTATGAGACGTCCGAAACGTGACCAGCGTTCCATTGCTCATGAGGGGTCTTCCACTCCAGCGAGTGGATGGGAGTGCAGTTGTAGATGTGAACTGCAGTACTCACAGCGTGCTCCCAGAAGCCATTTGACAAGCCAGCTTGGTGAAGCATGGACATTGCCTTATCCATGATGGTGCGGTTAAACCGCTCGGCCTTTCTGTTCTGCTGGGGTGTACCTGGCATCGTCAACTAATGTTCAATACCCTTCTCGTTCAAATAGGCTCGGACTATAGCCCCTGTGTATTCGCCACCTCTATCAGACCGTAGGACGTGTAGTTTTTTGGAGGTTTGGGTGGTGGCCCAATTAATATATTTTTTGAATGCATCCAGAAACTGGTCCTTTGTTTTTAAGAAGTAGACGACTGTGAGGCTTGTGTAGTCGTCGATAAAGGTGGCCATATAGAGGGAGCCTTGCAGTGACTTGGTCTGCATTGGACCTGCTAGGTCCGAGTGAACGATTTCTAATATTTGGGTTGCCCTCTTAGAAGAGGATGGGAAGGGTTTGCAAGTGGATTTGCCTGTCTCGCAGCCATGGCACAGTGTAGGTATTGCCATGTCGACACCAGAGAAGTCCATGCCTTGCAGGGCAGAGGGACCATGTTCTTTTAGTGCGCGATGGGACATATGCCCCATCTGCTGATGCCAGGTGTGGAGTGTGGTAGACTCCTTTCGGTGCGTGTTCAGTGCCCCAGTGTCAGAGTCAACCCAGAAGAGTCGACCTTCACGATATCCTGAGGCCACGACTTTGTTTCCGACAATAATGTTGAAGCCATGCAAGTGGAAAGGTATGGCAGCCCCTTTATCCAAAATGGATCCAAGCGATAGAATGCAATTTCCTATGCCAGGCGCATAAATAGTGTCTTTAAGGGTGATCCGCACTCCCTGCGGGCTTGTGAACACAGCGGTTCCCACACCTAACTGTGAGATTACAGTACCCTGCTTGTCACTGAGATGTATGGTCCCTTTGACTGGTGTGTAAGTGACAAAGTCAGAGCGGTGGGGTGTAATGTGATGGGTTGCCCCGCTGTCCATTAACCAACGCAATTTACTCGCAGCGCACAAGGAAACACCGATGTCATTGACCTCCTCAATGGAGGTGGTTGTGTCTACAACATGACTATTTATGGCCTTGTTGCTGCTGCTGCTCTCCTGCTTCTTTTTAGCGTCCGCCTCATCCTTCTTCTTCTTTCAGCAATCGGGCTTGATGTGCCCTTTCCTGTTGCAGTAGTGGCAAACAAGATCAGCATGCTTCTCCTTTTTATTGGAGCTGCTTTTGCCTTTGCCCTTCCCCTTGATTGGGGCAATTGCATTGAGGGAGGCGGAACTGCCAGACCTGCGACCTTCTTCATTCTGAATGTGGGCTATGATTTTGCCCGGTTGAAGTAGTGTGGGGTCACCGGTGGCAAGGATGGTGGAGGTAAGAACCTCGTAAGAGTCGGGGAGAGCGCGAAGTATGATGAAACAATATTGGGTGTCAGTGACACCCATCTTGGCGTTGGCAAGGTTGACGTGGGACTCGTTCAGCTTGGTGAGCTGCGGTCCCATTGGCTGACTTTGTCCAGCCTAGCTTGTGTGAGCGCGATCCAGTCGTTAAAGATGGTGGTGCTACTGGAGACTCTGCCATAGAGCCTCTTAAGCTGATCCCACCTGTCCTTGAGGGTCAGGTAGGCGTTTTCGTCGGCAATCTGGGA
>WTXH01000147.1:0-91000 GCA_022376555.1 Russula compacta
TGGTGTTTCGGCCCCTTTTTGTTGATGGCCTCGATCGCCTGCTCCGTGCTTTCTCCATCCGTGGGTTCGTTGTTCCACCGCTTCATTGTTAGTCCGGACCCCAAGGTCCCCTGGCCCTAGCGTTGGTTCGAAGCCGATGAGGATTTGATTGGGGATAGCCCGGTGGTGGTGTTCCTCCGATTGTTGTGTACTGCCGTTGCGACTGCGACCCATTCTGTCCATCGTCTGGTTGTCCGCCCGTCACTAGTCGCAGGTACTGCTCTATCCACTGGTTCTTTCGCTCGGACAGTCCATCGGTTTGGGGATGGGCTGCGGTGGAGAGGTTCTGCTGTATCCCGAGCTTCTTTGTGAGCGCTTTTCCAAAGCTCGACGTGAATCGTGGATCCCTGTCGCTGATGATCTTCTTCGGTAACCCGTACCACGGGTAGAGGTGGGTCAGGTAAAGCTGGGCAACTCCTGGCCCTGTGATGCTCGTGGAACATGGTAAGAATAGGGCGGCGCGAGAGCATCCGTGATCCACAATGGTGAGGATTGCGTCCAGCCCTCGTTTTGGCGGTAGGCCGGTTATCAAGTCCATGGCTATGGTTTCAAAGGGCAGCGTGCCTGGTGTAGAGGGAATTCGATAGAGTGGAACGTGGGGTCGGTGTGTCAGTATTTTGGCTTGCTGACAGGTTGCCATCCTTTCACGTAGTCTGCAATCCATCCTTTCATTCCTGGCCACCAGTATCGCTCTTGTACTTTTCGTAAGGTTTCGTCCCTTCCTGGGTGGCCAGACGTGGGGGTATCATGGGCGTTTCTGACAATGGCTCGTCTGAGCTCTTTGAGGTTTGGTACGATGGTCTTCTCGTGAATTGTCTGTGCTGTTCGAATTCTGTGGGGCGGGATGATTGTGACGTCCTTGTTATCGTCTTCGCCATGATCTGCATTCGATGGTCTGGACAGTGCATCTGCTGCCGTGTTTGTCTTGCCCGGGATGTACTCCAAAATGTAGTCGTATTCTTGGAGATCCGCGTGCCATCGCGCGGTTCGTCGATTTAGATTTCTTGGCGACTTCCAGTATTGGAGGTTGGCGTGATCAGTTCGGATTATGAATGGTACTTTTGTCCATCCTAGGTAGTGTCTCCAGTGGGCTAGAGCCTTCATGACGGCCAGCAGTTCTCGCTCGTAGATGTCGTAGTTTCGTTCTGTGGGCGTGAACGTTGCTGAGTAATATGCCACTGGGTGTAGTACTGGTTTGTGTCGCTGGGCCAAGGTTGGTGTGAGGTTATTGTGCTGTCCCTCCTGTGAGAGTACGCGCCTACGCCGTATGCTGATGTGTCGACATGAAGCGTAAACTGTTTCTCGATGTCCGGTTGAATTAGCACTGGGCTGCCACACATCCTTGTTTTCAATTCTTCGAACGCTCTCATTTGTGCTTCCCCCCAGTGCCAAGGTGTGGTTTTCTTGTCAGCTCGAGTAGGGGTCGTGCAATTTTTGAGTAGTTTGGGACGAAGTACGGTAGTAGCCTGTGAACCCCAGGAAGCTCCTGACGTCTGTTGGGTTTTTGGTGGTGACCAGTCCGCAATCCCCTGTAGCTTTTTAGGGCTCATCCGGAGGTGCCCTTTCCCTACGATGACCCCTAAGTATTCAATTTCCTCTTTTCGAACTGGCATTTCTCAGGTTTGAGGTAGAGGTCATTTTCTTCTAGTTTGTCCAACATGCAGTGGACTATTCCCGATGTCTGGCGTGTGTTGTTCCTCGGTCTCATATGGTCTTTAGCAGTATGGATAGCAATGTCATCCATGTATACAGAGAGCCAGCCTTCTCCTACTTCCTGTCGGAAGATGGTGTTCATCATCATTTGGAAGGTGGCCGGGGAGTTAGTGAGACCAAAGAACATGACTGTTGGTTCAAACAGTCCTTCGTGGGTGAGAAAAGCGGCTTTCCACTCGTCTCCTTCTTTTATCCGGATATTGTTGTAGCCCCATCGCACTCGACCACCGTGAACTTCGTGCATCCGCTGAGTCGGTCCACGACTTGTGGGATGAGGGGCGAGACGTTTCTGTTTCTCTTTGTCCACTTGTTGACGGGCCGATAATCCTGCACCGGCCTTAGCTTCCCATCTTTTTTCTTCACAAAGAAGAAGTTGGCTGCATATGGCATTTTGAGATACGAATAGTTCCCCTCTTTAGGTGCTCTTGCACGAATTTGTGCATCTCAGCCTTCTCTTCCTGCGTGAGGGGCAGTAGTCGTCCTGGCATTGTATCGGGTGCTCCGGGTAGTAGTTCGATGGCGTGGTCCCATATGGTGGAGCTGGGCATCCGCTGTGAGTCTTCTTCACTGAAGACTTTCTTGTGCCGTCTGTATTCGGCTGGTATGGTGTCGTTTTGTGCTGGGTCGCTTGTGGCGCCTCCTATCGTTACCCTTCCTAGGAGGTATGTATCGGTTCGTTTTGGGAGTGGTCGTGGCACGTTCTTGGTTCGTGGCACATATACTGCTTTTGCAGCATTCGGTGCTGAGAGGACGATAGGGAGGTGGGTGAAGTCATCCATCCCTTTTTCCAGTCAATCTTTGGCTGGACGGAGGCAAACCATGGGTATCCGAAGATGGCTTTGTGGTCTCCCAGATCTGAGAGGAAGAACCTTGGTTTGTGGTTTGCGTTCCTGTCTAAATTGTAGGTCGGTGTAGTATTTGAGGGCTCCGCTCTTGTTTTCTGTTCCGTCGACATTGAATAGTGGTCTCGGGTTTGCCAATCGTTTGATGGGGAGTCGCAACCATTTGGCATAGCCCAAGCTCATAAAGTTCTCTGTGGCCCCTGAGTCCACCAGGGCCACTCCTTCGGCTCTTTTCGCAATTGAACGTGCATAGAAACGAACTGTCATAGACTTTCTTGCTGATATGTACACGTTATCGCTATGAATCCGCCTAAGCAGGGCCGATCTGATTAGGCAGAGGGAAAATCCTGTGCGACTCCCATCTCCTTGGCTAGTTTGATTTGATCGTCAAGGGACATCCCTTCAGTTGTGCCCGCATAGTGGCCACGGAGGTCCCCTCCGATGGTTCCGCCATCTGATAGTCTTGGTCTTCTTCCTCTTGGAAGTCGATAAGGTTGGCCTGTCTAGGGCCCTGCCTGTAGGGGTTTCTGGGTGGTTGCCGCCTTTCGGGGCAGGCACGGGCGAAGTGCCCTTCTCTGCCGCAGTTGAAGCATCGCATTGCTTCGTATCCTGGCGCTGAGACGTTTCCTCTCGCAGGCGGTCCCGTCCTTTGCCTCCAGTTTCCTGTCCCCTCCAATTATTAGGGGTAGACCCCTGGATAGGTCCATGGGTACCGGAGTGTTGTTCATTGATGGTGGCGCATTGGTTGAGTTGTATTGAGGGCGATTCCCTTGGTTGTATCGCTGTTGCCAGTTCCTTTGTTGGAACGGCGGTGGCCTGGGTGGGTTGTTGAATCGTTGGAATGGCGATTGGGCCCCCAGGGTCTTCTTTAGGATACCATCTATGATGGTCTTTCCTTGCGCAATCGTTTTGACCTTCTCTTTAAGGTCGTGGTAGTTGAGAGGAATCGGCGGTTTGAGGGTGTCGTGTAGGAGTGAGGCCGGGATTCCTTGCAGGAATATGTTGTAGGTTTCTTCGTTTCCCAGTGTATATCCTGCCTTTCTTGCCAGGCTTTCGAATCGAGTGATATATTCATCGTAGTCTGACCCCTTCATTCGGCAGTCTCTGATTTCGTTCCTGGCCCGCTGGGCCGCCTGGGTGTCTTGGAATTGTTGACTGAATTCTAAGAGGAATTGGTCCCATAACGCTGGGATATTGTCTTGGGGCATGTGGAGTCTGTCGATCCATCGCCCATGTCTCTGACCCACTGGGCCGTGTTTTCCCCTTGATGAGGGTAAGGGTAAAGGCGATTTTCTTAAAAGGGGAGTTGTATCCCGCTACGTCTGCGTTCAGGCGCAGGTATCCTTTGACTTCTTCGATGAAATCGTCGGCTTTGGACCTGTCTCCCATGAAGACTTGTGGGAGTGCTCCCATCGTTTTGACGTCGGCGGCTGCAGCCACCGGTATCTGGGTGCGTTCGGGTCCGGTCCTCCCGGTCCTCCTGGCCCTCCTGGCCCTCCTGGCCTCCTGGCGGTCCTGACCTTTTAAGGACCTGTCTGAGGACATTCTGAATGTGCTGTGGTGCGCTTTGGGTAGTTGTGGACGGTTGTGCAGCGACAGCTGTGGCTGTGGTGGTTTGTGTTGACATGGCTTGCGAGAGACTGGGGATTCTGGCTCCTGATGGTAGAGCGTCGGTGGGCAGTCCTTGGAGTGGAGTGAGGGTTCTGATGGGGAATACTGGTGCTTTGTCTTCCACTGGAGTGATTTTGATTTTATTGAAGGCGTCGTCGATTTCTTTGACCGCCTCGTCTGATTCTGTATCTGAGACGATCTCTGGTTCTTCTAGCTCTTCGTCGAGAAGCTCGTCAGCTTCTGATCCCTCGTGTCGTAGTCGTGTAGCTGTGGTACTTCCGCTCCTACGGTATATCGTCCACTGTCCCAGTGGACTTCTTTCCACCTGTCGTCGTGTATGCACACCAGCTTCGATTGGTCGTGCTTTGCCTCTTGGTGTGACGATGATCTGTATGTCCCGGTCTGTGGGATTGGCTGGGTGTTCCTTTGAAATATACCGAACTCTGTGGTTCCTTCTGCCTGCAACGGCGTCTACCCAATCGAGGGTCGTGGTCTGCAGTGTCCCTTCTGAACTGCTAGCCGTATTGAAAGAAAGTTGAGTCTAATGTCACCGCCAAGGGTTTGACAGCAACATAGACACACTAAGTCGACAGCTAGACTCGAGTGTCCTAGAAGACTATAGAGAGGAAGTCGACCTGCAAGTCGATGTCGATGTCGGGTTACCGCTTGCTGAGCTCCGACTCAGTAGCCACCCACAAGAGTAGAACACTGCTAGATTGAGACAAGAGACTCAACTTGCCTCTACCAGGCGTAATGAGTCCCCTATTTATAGTACATAGTACTTGAGGGCAGGCCTAAGCCTGAAGGGGGCAGTGCTACCTATTTTAGAGCCAGAACAATAACAACCAATGGCACAAGCCACTCAAGAAAATCACAAGCTGATCTACATGAAATGTGGCACGAACATGAAATGGGGCACGAGTCCTCTATTTGGCCGGTTCCACAACTTACAGGGGCGCGATGGTGTTGAACCATCACCCCAGGCCGGTTACAGTAATGGCAAACAAGATCGGCATGCTTCTCCTTTTTATTGGAGCCGCTTTTGCCTTTGCCTTTCCCCTTGATTGGGGCGATTGCATTGAGGGAGGCGGAACTGCCAGACCTACACCTTCTTCATTCTGAATGCGGGCTATGATTTCGCCCAGTTGAAGCAACATGGGGTCGCCAGTGGCAAGGATGGTGGAGGTAAGAACCTCGTAAGAGTCGGGGAGAGCGCGGAGTATGATAAAGCAATATTGGGTGTCAGTGACACCCATCTTGGCGTTGGCAAGGTTGACGTGGGACTCATTCAGCTTGGTGAGCTGAGGTCCCATTGGCTGGCTTTCGTCCAGCCTAGCTTGTGTGAGCGCGATCCAGTCGTTGAAGACAGTGGTACTACCGGAGCTCCGCCATAGAGTCTCTTAAGCTGATCCCACCTGTCTTTGAGGGTCGGGTAGGCGTTTTCGTCGGCGATCTGGGAAAAGACTCCGCGGTCATGTACAAACAGAAGTACGCCTTGAGTCGGCGTTGCGTATTGTTCCACTCGTCTACATCGGCGCCGGTAGGACAGCTCCGGAAACGCAAGTGGTCTTCCACTTCATAGATCGTTAAGATCGCCTCGAAGGTGCCAGACCATTCCGACCACCCAGTGCCGTCGAATTGGGGGAGCTTGACTCCCGACGGTATAGCGAAGCTCGACTGAAATGCATTTGAGATGCGCGTGGTAATAGCTGGCTGGGAAAGGGGCGCATTGCCCGAGACTGTGTTGGTGGGAGTATTGGGTCGAGAGGACATGTTGTGACTGTGCCGAGGAGCTGTCAGCACAAGTCCCTGCTAGCACACAGGCATAGTAGAGTGCCGCCTCCTGTCTGTGGTACTGTATGGCCAGAACACTAATGTGTCCTGCCTCTGCGTGCGCTTCTATGTATGGTAGGTAGTGTGATATTTTTATAGTAGTTCTATTACTGCTGAAGCGCTACCCGCAGCTCCAGGGGAGTCATGTCAGAGATGAGCCAGCAGCCACTTCCCTAGAGGATGCAGATGTGAAATATCTGCCGCTCTAGTGGGTCCGCGGAGTCTCTGATTAACGCCTAGATGATTGGGCGCATGACTGAGTAGCTAGGGCATGGATATCCTGACTGTGGGGCGTCGCACCCCAGAGGCCGCAACGGGTACTTATGCCAGTCAGACCCGCATGCCTAGACTACTGTGTGTCTACTTTTTATTTATGTAGCGTGGCGCAGTTGTAACTAGGCCCAAGCGCTAGGGGTGTGACTAACCCCCACCTTGTGATAGACCCAAAGCTGCTCCCACTGAAGGGCAGACAGCCAACCGTTCACCAGGCCTATAGCCAGTCTGGGCTTCCCCAGACCCGCCTAAGCGCATAGGGCGCTCTACACTAAATGTAATAATGTGTAGTATAGCGCGCAATGCTAGAGAGGGTTTAGTGCATGTCACCTACGCCTAGGTCTGTGATGCACCTCACGCAAGGTCCTTAAGACCCCAGCACAGACCTAGCCAGGTCGCTTACCCCCATGGGCTCAGCGGATCCTGCTAGTCGGAGTATACGGCGAACAAAGATGTTTACTCACTGTTAGAAACAGTTGTGAGCGATGGAACTTTGTGTAGTGGTTGTAAGTTTAGAGCACAGGGCCCATAACCTGATGAAGTGCAGCTGAAGAGGGTGGTTCACACAGAGAAAGAACTCTGTAGGAGATGAGACATCTTGCTCACTCCCAAGGGTGTATTTATAGTCCCTATGGTCTACATATGTCCATAAGCCCTTAAGGGGTGAGTACAGGCGTCCACTATATCGCATAATTACAATATTCTACATGTGGATGAGTCCGAAGAGTCCGCACATACCCTGAGCCCTCAGAAGGGGTACGCGTAAGCGTAGAACCGTACTAAAAGGTCCGTATGTGATTGTAACTACATGATCGTAAAGACAGTAGGTAAAGTGTCAATCTGAAACAGTTCGATCATACAATAATCGAGTCAGATAACAAAAGAGAGTTCTTAGATCGGCCATAAGGGCATAATCACATTGTTCTAGGGTATCGTACGTACGTAGGTGTCCATGCAGTCCATGTGCCACATGTGTTCACTAAGTCCGTAATTGTCCTGGAGCATTAAGTGCCCCTTGTAATGTCCGGGCCGGTTCTACCGAACCCCTGAGCATGAGACTGTCCGGTCCGGCCATAGCCGCGCAGACGTTCCGTCTCAACATATCCCACCTTCCTTGCCAGGCTTTCAAACCTGGTGATGTATTCATCATAGTCGGACCCCTTCATCTGACAGTCTCTAATTTCATTCCTGGCCTGCTGGGCCACCTGAGTGTCCTGGAACTGTTGGCTGAATTCCAGGAGGAATTGATCCCATAATGCTGGGATGTTGTCTTGGGGCATTTGCAGCCTGTCAATCCATTCGCCCATATCTCTGACCCATTGGGCTGTGTTTTCTCCTTTGATGAGGGTAAGGGTGAAGGCAATCTTTTTGAAGGGGGAGTTGTACCCTGCTACATCCGCGTTCAGGCGTAGATACCCTTTTACTTCTTCAATGAAATCATCGGCTTTAGACCTGTCTCCCATGAAGACCTGTGGGAGTGCTCCCATGGTTTTTATATCAGCAGCTGCCACCACGAGTATTTGTGGTGCGTTTGGGTCTGGTCCTCCTGGTCCTCCTGGTCCTCCTGGTCCTCCTGGTCCTCCTCCAGACCCTCCTGGTGGTCCCGACCTTTTGAGGACTTGTCTGAGGACATTCTGAATGTGTTGTGGTGCACTTTGGGTGGTTGTGGATGGCTGGGCGGCAATGGCTGTGGCTGTGGTGGTTTGTGTTGACATGGCTTGTGAAAGGCTAGGAATTCTAGCTCCTGCTGGTAAGGCGTTGGTTGGCAGTCCTTGAAGTGGAGTGAGGGTTCTGATGGGGAATGCTGGTGCCTTTTCTTCCACCGGGGTGATCTTGATTTTGTTAAAGGCGTCGTCAATTTCTTTGACTGCTTCGTCTGACTCTGTGTCTGAGACGATCTCGGGTTCTTCTAGTTCTTCGTCGAGAAGCTTGTCAGCTTCTGATCCTTCAGTGTCATATTCATGTAACTGTGGGACTGCCGCTCCCAAGGTATATCGTCCTTCCGTCCAGTGGACTTCTCTCCACCTATCATTATGGATACACACCAGCTTTGGATTGGTTGGTGCTTTGCCTCTTGCTGTGACGATGATTTGTATATCTGATCCGTGGGATTAGCTGGGTGTTCTTTGGAAATGTACCGAACCCTGTGGTTCCTTCTGCCTTCAGTGGCATCTACCCAATCAAGGGTCGTAGTCTGCAGTGTTCCCTCTGAACTGCTAGCCATATTGAAAACAAGTTGAGTCTAATGTCACCGCCAAGGGTTTGACAGCAACAGTAGACACACTATGTTGATAAGCTAGGTCTCGAAGTGACCTAGAAGACTTATAGAGATGAAGTCGACGTGTCTTGTCAATGTAGATGTCCGGGTTACTGCTTGCTGAGCTCCTACTCAGTAGCCACCCACAATGAAGTAGAACACTGCTAGTATTGAGACAAGAGACTCAACTTGCCTCTACCTGGCATAATGAGTCCCCTATATATAGTACATAGTACTTGAGGGCAGGCCTAGGGCCTGAAGGGGCAGTGCTACTACCTATTTATATCTGAAACACAACAAAGACAATAGCAACCAGTAGCAAAGGTCGCTCAAGAATCACAGGCTGATGTACATGAAACGGGGTCAAGATACTCTAGGTGGCTGGTTCCGCAACTTACAGGGGTGCAATGGTGTTGAACCATCACCCCAGGCTGGTTACACTAGGCCACCTTTTACTATAAGTAGTCACTCCTTGCACCATGTACTAGCAAGTTGAGTCTCTTGTCAATACATCACAAGTGCTCTTCTCCATCTGCCAGAGTGGCCATTGCACGTACTGCAATAGGCGGGAACTCTCTACGCTCTTCATCGTTCCACTATAGTGCAAGTCCTAGTGTGACTTGACTCTTCTCATTCAACTTGCGTCTATTGTCCCTACCAAGTATCCTTGGTGGTGACATGCACTGATACTCCACTATGATGCATACATGGCCAGTTCTCGAACTTACAGGAGTGTGATGCTTTATCATCCCTCCAGGCCGGTTACAGAATGCTTGAGCAATTGGACTCACATAGATAAACACCCACAGACATACATACTTGCATGCATAGTATTAGAGTACAGCAGTTATTTAGCTACATATGGACTGCACTACATACATTCTCATATTGCCAGAACTAGGACAATTAGTTACATCTAATATGATGCAGCAGCGAAGACACGTCGTAGGCTTGCCTCTGTCTTTGAGGAGTCCATCGAGGGGATTGCACGCAAGCCACACCATACCATAAACGGCCGTCAGGCCGAGCCGGGCCAGCATCTCACTAAGCCAGCTGAGTTAACCGTAGAGCGATTCCTCAGTTTTATTGTGTCATGTAAAATGTAAAATGACTGTAACTCCACTGTCGCCTGTCAGCACTACCCCGCCATATCTAAGTTCTCGTTGTCATCGTAGTATTCGCACTTTTTCTCCATGTTCTACCCCCTCCATGTCCGAGTCTGCCTCTGCCTGTAGGCGCGACGCGAAGTTCACAAATCATGGACATGTGCCGTGCACCGATCCGAGGGCGTGTTCAGCGTTGGCTGATATTTTCGTCCTCATTGTGCTCATCGACATTTTGGTGGATATTCCAATTACATGAGTGATAATTTGGTGTTAAATATTGGACTCGGGGAAGGACCATCGACCGGGAGGGAACCCGTCAAGAAGAAGGGTTGTCGGTGGACTCACAAGTGCGTTGGGTGTCCAACTATGACGCACTGTATCATACTTACTACTCACGGACTTGAATCAAAGAGAATCGAAAGGAAAAGTCACCGCCCTCTAGGACGTTGGATTAGGGTATGTAAGTCTAGATCAAATGGCTATGTTTCCGCATATTATGACTAGGTGGGAGTGGCTGAGTGCGATGCAACATGCTCGCGGCCGCGTGGCTGAGTGTGTGGCTGTGCCAACGTGTTGGAGGCCCCTAGACAGCGCTATCTTTACCGCCCACATCTCTCCTCCCTCCTCGACAGTACTGCAAATTTCCTTCCTGTTTTCCTGTTCTAAATCATGGCGGATACACAGTGTGAGTCCTGAATCTGTCCTCGATTTCAGACATTGAATGCTGAACTCTTTTGTTTGCCTTCCGTACCCTGTACTTAACTCTCTCTTTCAACAGTCTATTTGCTCAGAGCCGATAACGACATTTCTCTGCTCCAAAATAGACTCTTGACATTCCCTCGACCCCACCCTCGTCGCTCCAAATGCCTCTCATCTTTGGCCCTTGTACGATTTGCACGCTACAAGTTCTCGGATGAGAGTGAAGACCTGGACATGTCAATTTCCCACGCTACTGAAGCCATACTCCTGCCATTTGATACCCCAACCGAACTCGGCTCATACATCACCAACACCTTGTTGTACCTGACACGTGCCTTTCTTTCTCGTTCACAGAAGTTGGAGCAGCCCGGCGATCTGAAGCACATTATAAAGTACCTTCGTTATCTTCAAGACCAGTCGCTTGAAACTTCCGAGGTCACGCGCAACAGTATTAAAGCATGCTTGGTGTGGGCTTTATCCATTCAGGTGGAACAGGAGTCTGCCGATCCAATGGAGGATATCAGGGAGGTGGCGATCGCGTACCGCGAGCTTTTCACCTCAGATTTCTCAGAATTAGTTCTGATTGAGGCTCTAAATGCGTTCGCCAGTGCAATGTGTATGGCACGTGTGCTAATTGTGAAGCGGCCTCCAGACGAGGCCATTGAATGTCTGCGTGAAGCAAGGAGGCGATTCCCTAATCTGAAACAAGTTCGCTTGGCGCTTGCCTATTCTCTTTTGCTTGCTTCTATTGGGATGGCTCACATGGTTATTACGAGGAGGCAATGCCAATCCTGGACGAAATGATCGCCGGTCCAAATGCATATGTGGACCTGGCTCTGCGTCTGGCCGTAACATTTGCGACGATCCAATTCGACATTGATTCAAAGCCAGAGCATTTAGCAGAGGCAATTTTCCGGATTCATGCTCAGCTCAACGCAATGTCATCCGAAGATCCAGATCGTCCCTCTGTCGTGGCGAAGCTGGCAAAGCTGGAGAAGAGACGCTTTGAAGAGTTTGGTGTCAGAAGTGGCCTGCAAGAAGACGATTCACATCTGGTTGCGTCCCCTCAAAAGGCTAAATCCAGCCTTATCATCGAGTTTCCCTTGCCGATGCCAGACAAGAGGGATCTCAATCCTCATATTGACGCACTTCATTCCATATTGGGCATCACTGATCTAACGAATATGGGAAAGGCCATCGAGTACTGCAGACTCTGTCTTACATCTCCTCACTCCGATGTTCCACTCACACTTCTGGCGCTGGGCGATCTCCTCCACCGCGTGTATGACCTCACAGGCAATGTCGACTATCTTGGCGAATCAATTACTGTGTATCGAGACCTCATCAAAATGCCACGTGGACGGATCCGCCTTCATATGATCGCTGGATCGTTGATTTTGGCGTTGACCTCCCGGTTCAAGCTGTTCAAGGACAGAAGGGACCATGACCAAATCGTGGAATTATTCGCCGTCGTCACCGATGCAAGCACAGACCTACCCAGTCGGTTCCGCATCTCATGCGAATGGACACAGGTTGCACGGTCTTGCGGGCACCCAACGACACGCAACGCATATGAGACTGCCATCTCATTGATGCAAGAATCTCTCTCCTTTGCACCTACCCTCGAAATACAACATTTCCGTCTTGTAGCAATGCGCGATCTGTACGAGAAGCTGCCACTCGACTATGCATCGTATTCGGTCCAGACCGGTCAACTAAAACAAGCCATCGAAGTTCTTGAACGAGGGAGAGGCCTCCTCTGGTCAGAGATGCGTGGCCTCCGCGCTTCAATTGACCAGCTTCATGCAGTCAACTTGCCCTTGGCTGAAAAATTTGCAGCTGTCAATTGGAACCTCGAAGCATTGACTATCTCAGGCTCTCCAGTCGCCTGGATGGAGGATGAGCAAGTCAGTGATCGCAAGGGGATGGACCCATTCGATCGCCTTGTGGTGAAGCGACGGAAACTTGTCGAGGAGCGTGACAGTCTCATTTCTCAGATCCGAGCCCAGCCAGGCTTCGACACTTTCTTGATCCCACCTTCCTTTGACACCCTTCATTCTGCTGCTGAGGGTGGGCCCGTCATTTTAATCAACCATTCTAAATGGCGTTCCGATATCATTATTCTCACCCGTGATTCCCCTCCCTCTCTTATTCCAACAAGTGACGATTTCTATGACCGCGCAAAAGGTTTACATGACAAGTTACTGGCTGCACGAAATCACGGCCTCGACTCAAGTATATACAATGACACTTTGCGTTATCTACTCAAGGAACTTTATGACCTTGTTGGTCGTCCAGTGATCGAGAGACTCCGGAAGTTGGATGTAGAGGAACAATCGCGTGTTTGGTGGTGTCCGACATCTGTATTCTGCTCGCTTCCTCTCCACGCCATGGGCCCGATTCGATCAGACGGCCCTACCGGGCTGTACTTCTCAGACCTATACATCACTTCATATACTCCGACACTCTCCGCACTTATTGAATCGCGTAAGCTGAGCACGCAGCCATCGGGCACACCTTCGATGCTGCTTGTGGTACAGCCTGATGCGAAGATACCAAGGTCATTCCAAGAGATGCAGGTGTCCAGACGGTCTGCCCATTGGTGGAAACTCTCAGTGGGAAAAAGGCAACACCTATTGCCACACTGGACCGCCTGAGAGAACACCGATTTGCTCACATCTCATGCCATGGGATACTCGAGACAGGAAAGCCATTCGATGCCTTCTTCAAACTTTATGAAGGCGCTCCTCTCACGCTACTCGACATAGTGCGATCTCGACTGCCTATAGCCGAATTCGCATTCCTCTCTGCCTGTCACACGGCCGAGATCACGGAGGAGAGCATGCAGATGAGGGACTGCACCTTACGGCGGCAGTTCAATACAGCGGATTCCGGAGTGTGGTCGGGACAATGTGGGCGATGGCAGACATCGACGGACCAGTCCTCGCTAAAAGCTTTTACAAGGTGGTGTTCTCGAATAAATGGCAAGGGAAGCCATATTATGAGAGAACAGCTGAGGCACTCCGAGATGCTGTCAGGGATCTCAGAAGGAAGAAAAAGATGACATTGGAGCGTTGGGTGAATTATGTGCATTATGGGGCATGATTTAAAGACGTCCCTTAGTGATCTTTGTAGGTGATTATTGATATTAGGACATTGTTCAGCGCTCACCAGTCGTCTATGGAAAGGCAGGGCAGAGGAATGCCGAGGCATGGGCGATTGGAGGTACAGTCTACCCGAGGTAGACCCACACGCTGCCGTGATGGAGATAATTATATATATATAGTCTAGTACGTGTGCGACACAGACTGGATTCCTTTCTACTTATTCGTTGTCCACATATATACGCTCCTCCTTTCGTGATAGGATTTCCGCAGCCACGGATTGTAGTTGTGATGCCCTGGATGAACAGATGCATGCATGGGAAAGTACTTATGTAGCAGACGAACGTTCATGAAACGGCACCCGAGTCAAGCGAGCTTTTCCGAAGGTACTGATGACCCTGCCATTTTGTACACCCATCACTTCGTCGGATATGCGTTGTTCTGTCTCTGACCGCTAATCATTGGACCCAGCTCCGAAGATGTTCTAGGAAGCCATAATAAAGCAGACGAATTGGGTCACAATTCACGGAGGAATGCTATGATATTGTAACCCAAAGAAAAGCTATGGCCTACGTATCGCCTTCCAGAGCACAGCTGGCGAACCCGGAAATATAGTCAATTGGGGGCAGTTCTCCTCGAAGGCCGGCTCGGGTATTAGGCATCGCCATACTACCCGTCCTCCATGTCATTGAGTACAGCGACAGGCAACCGGGAGAAAGCAAGTATCCGAAACGCTGTTGCTGTCATTTCGCTGGACCCATAAAAGAGCGTATGACTGAGATGATACATCCGGGAATCTTTGAGTTTGATAGGGCCGAACAAAATTGCGGGCGAGGGTAGATGGTCAACATGGAGATGCGAAACGCATATGCGATAGCTCAATACTTTGAGGGGTCGTGTCTGATAAAATCACATAAAAGAGAAAGAGGTTTATTTTTGGGGAGCACAACCAAAAATCCGCATGAATAAAAGACGCATGGACAACCGACCCCCATAGGTCCGGGGAAATGCCCTGCAGCGCCGCTCATGATTTCAGCAAAGGTGTCAACGTTACTGTGAAGTAAACTTGCCCGTAATGACTTGCTCGTGGCACACGCAACACTTCCTCATACTGAACGGCGAACAAGCAGCTCATGTTTAGCTCAATGCGAATCGTGGGGTTCTAGAGTGTGACTTGTCACATGTTCACAGGAGTACATTTAGCGGTTTAGTGGGCAGCTCCGCGTCACATGTAATAGTTAATAGATAGAGAACCCGCGCGCTCAACACTCACTTTGCGTTTTCGGGGATGGCATTGCACGGCATATTGGGTATCTGCGTGCAGTCCACCGCGATGAATGTTCCTGGAGTACAGTTCGGAGTGAACCTGACCAAGTTGTTGAACGTCTCTGACCAAGTCAACGTGATCGATCGCCTTCGAGGAGGAGGCGAAGGTGAACGTAGACAGGGACAAAAGGGAGAGGATGGAGATGGCAGCACGACGACGCAACATAATGATGATGGGTGGGTGAGCAGAAGGGGGGGGGGGGGGGGGGGGCAGGGGAAGCTCGTAATTTTCGCCTCGCGCGCGCACGGTTAAGTTGTCAAGAGTCGGTAAGGGGATCCTCCCTCTGGGCAGGGTAACCACGGGTCTACGCCACGGTGCTCACGCCGTACTCATCCTTCCAACGCTCAAACTTTTGCAGCATCTCAGGTGTGATCTGTCGTTTAAGCGCTTTCGCAGCGGCGACGAACGCCCGCCGCAGGACCTTAGAATATATTTCTGAGATTGATAATTAAGGGCCATGGAGACAGATGGAGCTCACAAATGGCGCATCGATATCTTCCCGTATGGTAATCAACGCGGCCTCCTCGCATATGGCCGTGACTCCTGCCCGGAGTCCCCGCTCGTCTGTGCCAACGATCGATTATGAATTGGCGTTGGTGATTTAGGTTCCCTGAAACGCGAAAGATGTGGACGTACGAGGGCAGCAATGGCATCGAGATCAAGAGCAGGGTCGACGGCGATGGTACTTGTATGGATACGGAGAATCTCCATGAGACCTGCAAAATCTGGCGGTCCCAAGTATAGGATGCGATCAAGCTTTCCGGGGCGCATCAGCGCCGGGTCCTGACACAAAATGAGTGAGGTGAGGGGGGACATGTGGCAGAGAATGAAATGAACTGGGCAACGCACCAGCGCCTCTGGACGATTCTTCGCGCTGATGACGGTGACGCCGACCTACTCCTCTTCGCCGTCTATTTCGTTCAACAGACTGAGTAGGACGCCCTCGTGTGTACCGGTGTTGACGGCAGTGGGCGAGCGCGAAGACGCCAAGGCATCAATTTCGTCCGGCGCGCGCCAGTCTGTATGTATGCATAGGTAGCAAAAAGCGAAGCGAAGCGGGAACGCACAAGAAAAATAATTGATGGAGACGCGCTGCGCGCCTTGCGGAAAATCTATCTCACCGCGCTCCGATTCACCGATGTATTTATTTAGCAGCTACGGAGCGATCAGTGATTTCGCTGATCAGAAGAGACAGACAGAAAGCCGACGCCATCCACTTTTTAGAGCCTCGTCCTTGTCCTCGACCAGAAGAGAACAGGAAAATGTTCTCACCTCAGGCCCGCGCACGGCGACAAAGTTCACGCCACTCTCGGCCGCGGTTGCGCGCACCAACCCCGTCTTGCTGCATCCAGGAGGCCCGCACTGTAACACGCATTGGGCGCGGGCACGCCACGACGCGCAAGTTACTCCCGGTGCACGAGTAGCCACTCGATCTACTTGCGCAAGCGGGCGATCGTGATCGCGAGCCTGCCAGTGTCGGCCAAGCGGACGGGTGGAGTGGCAATAATCGCGTGCGCGCGCAACGCAGATGGGCGGACGGTTGGAAGCGCTGCGGCGAGATCGGCTGCTGTAAGGTGCGCGGATTCGGCGGATGGTGGGGGAGCCGACGGTAAGACGCGCTTGATGGCGAGTGTTCCTGCTTCACGGACGATAACTGCGAAGTCGTGCGCGCGGGATGGGGTCGCGTGAAGTTTATCTGGCGTGATGGCGTGCGGCGTGTTTGTCAGCAGTACGGTGAATATTGATTTATGCGCGCGTTGAGGTCAGGGACTCCTGCGTGTTCTTTTTTTCAGTATCTCTCTCCTGGGCGAGAAGAAGGCGGAGAAACTAGTCTATTTCAATCTCCAGGGTGAAGCGTCTGGGACAATGTAGGACAGGATCGATGCCATTCGGGCGGTTCAGTGTCGCAACGACCACGACACGGGCATCTGTGTCGTCAAAGCTGTCCATCTCGGTAAGACAAGTTGCAACGACGCGCTTTTCGACTTGTCCGGCATTATCTACGTAACGCGGGCACATCGCGTCGACCTGGTCTAATATGACGCAGCAGCGAAGACACGTCGTAGGCTTGTCTCTGTCTCGCCGTGGCATGCGATATGCAGAGGTCCGTATGATGGCCGACGGACTCCTCGGTGCGCGGCTTTCAGGCCCAGCTGGGCCGGAATCTCAATACGTTCAACATGAATGAGTGCGATTCCTCAGTTTTATTGTGCCTTGTAACATGACACTTTCTCTCCATATCCCACCCCTCCATGTCCGAGTCTGCCTCTGCCTGTAGGCACGACGCGAATTTCATAAATCCTGGGCATGTCTCGTGCACCGATCCGAGGGCGTGTTCAGCGTTGCCTGATATTTTGTGCTCATCATGCTCATCGCCATTTTGGTGGATAATTCAACTGCATGAGTCATACTTTGGTGTTAAATCTTACACTCGGGGAAGGACCACCGACCGGGAGGGAACCTGCCAAGAAGAAGGGTGGTCGGTGGACTGACAGGTGCGTTGGTGGTCCAGTCATGACGCACTGAATTGTACTTACTACCCACAGACTCAAAGTCAAAGAGAATTGAAATACGAAGGGCGCGCACCACAAATCTCTCCCAAGCAAGTGCTGATAGCAAGGATGAGCGACCACCTAAACAGCCACAGAAAGACTCCAGTCACCCATCTATGACATCTCTTTCCGAGTCTGTAGCCCAAGCACATCCTATACCCCGCCCACCTACGCAAATCATACCTTCGTTGTTCTCTTATAACCCAAAGGTTGAAAATAAGCCCACCGACTGTACTAAATGCACTGGGAAAGCTGAGTAACGGTCCACTCACCGACTGTTCGACTTTCGCCGGGCTCGGCCTTCATCCCCTCATCAAAACCCGCCTCACAACAGAAATGAACACCCTGAAGCCTACTTCGATACAGCGCGCCTCGCTTTTAGCTCTCCTCTCCTCAGGCGATCCGCCTTCTTGGCGAGACACATTCATCCAGTCCCAGACAGGCTCAGGAAAGACACTGTCATGCCTCCTCCCAATTCTCCACGACCTTCTCCCTCTAAGCATGAACTCGTACACTGACCGCTCGATAGGAACGATCGCAATCATCATCGCTCCGACGCGTGAGCTTGCCAAGCAAATATTGGACGTGCTCGAAGTGCTGTTGAAGCTCCGTCTACGTCCGCCGGAATGCTGCGCCCGATGATGACGAAATAATGGTACTCGACTCACTCGCTGGCTAATCTCGGGGCTATTGACAGATGGAGCGACGCGCGGCCACGAGAAAGCCCGCCTTCGCAAGGGCATACCGATCTTAGTCGCAACGCCGGGCCGTCTGCTCGACCACCTTCAAAACACGACCTCGTTTGATGTCAGCAAGTGTCGCTGGCTCGTGCTTGACGAAGCCGACCGGCTCATGGAGCTTGGATTCGCGGACACGGTCAAAGGGATCCTTGCATGTATGGAGGGAAGCCGACAGCTCGCAATACAGCGGTAAAAGGGGAGCGGAGCATGGAGGTCCACGAGTGGGACTGGAGCGTCAGGAGGCGCACCATTCTTTACTCCGCGACGATGCGCGAAGACGTCCAGGTCCTAGCTAGCACAGCTCTTCAAACCCCTCTTATTATCAAGGCGACTGAGGCGGATCTGCCTGGTCCAGCTCCCGGTGCTACTGAGGGCTCTGCGGTGTCTCAAGTGGAGCCAAAGTTCACCTCACCGGTGCAACTGTTACAGAAATACATCGTTGTGCCACTCAAATTACGTCTGGTCACACTTATTGCCTTACTTCGATCCTTACTTTCGCGACTTGGTGGCCGAGGGAGCTTCAAAGTTATTGTGTTCCTCAGTTGCACCGACTAGGTGGATTTCTATTGGCGTCTACTTGGAGTCTCCAAATTGGAGGATGATGGTGAACAGCAGTGAATCAAGCGAAGATGTGGCCGCGCAGACTGGAGGTGAAGATGATGATGTAGAAGTTCATTCACTGTTGCTCCCTGATACATTGATCTTCCGACTTCATGGATCTCTTCCCCTGGCTACCCGTCGCTCCTCTCTCCGTGTATTTTCCTCGTCCCCAAAATCACCTATAGTTGGTCGTGCGGCATCAATTTTGCTCTGCACGAGCGTTGCGGCCGGTGGACTTGACTTGCCATTGGTGCGTGCCGTCCTGCAGTACGATCCTCCCACGGAAGGGGGCGCAATGGAATACATACACCGCATTGGGCGCACCGCACGCGCGGGTCGCGGTGGGCAGGCGTGGACTATCATCGCATTGAGTGAGGAACAATGGGTTGAATGGGTGCACACGCGAATAGCCAGCGAGGCCGCTGAAGGTGGTGCGGGCCATTTCGAGGCTGTTGCTGTAGAGGAGATTCTACGGGCGGGATTCGGTGGGCAAGGGAGGGAGTATGAGGATCGCGCGACCGAGGTCCAGTTAGCATTTGAGCGGTGGTGCCTGCAAAGGAAGGAGGTATGTGTACTAGATCTCACCATTTGATGTGTCTGACCAACCACAGAATTTACGGCTGAGATACTGTACGACAGAATATGGAGATGGCACGCAAGGCCTTTGCTTCGCATCTTCGCGCATACTCAACGTACCCTTTGGACGAGAAGCACATGTTCCACGTCCGACACCTACATCTCGGCCACCTCGCCAAGTCGTTTGCGCTGCGCTCGGCCCCTAGCGCGATGATGAGTGGGCATGGTGGAAGGAGTCGAAGCACAGCAGCAGGAGCCAAGAGACAGGCTCGTAGCAGACTGAGACCAAGAAAGCCTAGTCACGGTAGTGAGGCTGATGATAACAATCCTGATGCAGAGCGGCGGATGCAGGTGGCGGTACGCAAACAGCGACGTCTTGTGAGGAAGAGTGGTGCGATGGTGAGCTCAGGCTTATCGGAGGTGTAGGTTCCGCTCGCGTCGGGGGATGCGCTGGAGAGATTGGTTAATAACAACGGGGCATAGAATTTCATATAAAATTTGACCCGCTTTGAAGACTTTTCTTCTGTCTCGTATTTGTTGTTCTTTGCCGAGTCGTCGGACTCTCCTCCCGATTCTTAAGTATACTTGCCCTGCCTGGCCCTGGGTAAACCGTCCACACACATAGATTACAGCAGCGCAGGGGCAAGTGCTTGTTAAACGACCATCCTCTTAGATGAAAGCATTGTCGAACGTTGATGACCTCTTAGGACGTTGGATTAGGGTTTTCAAGTCTAGATGAAATGGCTGTGTTTCCTCATATTATGGGTATGTGGGAGTGGCAAAGTGCGATGCAACATGCTCGCGGCCGCGTGGCTGTGGTGGCTGTGCCAACGTGTTGGATTTGAGACCGCTATCTTTACCACCCACATCTCTCCTCCCTCCTCGACAGTACTGCAAATTTCTTTCTTGTTTCCCAGTTATAAATCATGGCGGACACACAGTGTGAGTCCTGAATCTGTCTTCGATTTCAGACATTCAATACTGAACCGTTTTCTTTGTCTTCCGCAACCTGTACTTGACTCTCCTTCTCAACAGTCTCTTTGCTGAAAATCGATAACTACATTTCCCGACGCCAAAATCTACTCTTGACATTGCCTCGACCCCACCCTCGTCGCTCCAAATGCCTCTCAACTTTGGCCAATGCACGATTGACACGCTACAAGTTCTCGGATGACAGTGAAGACCTCGACAAGTCAATTTCCCACTCCACTGAAGCCATACTTCTGCCATTTGATACCCCAACCGACGGCCCATGCATCACCAGCACCTTTTTTTACCTCGCATGTGCCCTTCTTTTTCGCTCGCGGAAGTTCGAGCAGCCCGGCGATCTGAAGCACGTTATTAAGTACCTTCGTTATTTTCGAGACCAGTCGCTTGAAACTTCCGACAGCAACAGGATTAAAACATGCTTGGTGTGGGCTTTATCGCTTCAGGTGGAACAGGAGTCTGCCGATCCAATGGAGGATATCAGGGAGGCGGCGATCCCGTGCCTCGAGCTTCTCACCTCAGATGACTCGGAATCAAATCTGATTGTCGCTGTAAATGCGTTGACCACAATGTGTATGACACATATGCTAGTTGTGCAGCCTCCAGACGAGGCCATTGAATGTCTACGTGAAGCAAGGAGACGATTCCCTAATCTGAAACAAGTTCGCTTCGCGCTTGCCTTTGCTCTTGGTGCTTCCGTCCTTTGGGGTCGCTTACATGGTTATTACGAGGAAGCAATGCCAATCGTGGACGAAATGATCGCCGATCCAGATGAAGATGTGGAACAGGCTCTTAGTCTGGCTAGAATATTTGCGAGGTCCCGATTCTACAATGATTCAAAGCCAGAGCATTTAGCGGACGCAATTTTCCGCATTCGTGCTCATCGCAACGCAATGTCACCCGAAGATCCGCTTCGTCCCTCTGTCGTGGCAGAGTTGGTAGATCTCGAGAAGACACGCTTCGAAGAGTTTGGTGTCAGAAGTGGCCTGCAAGAAGACGATTCACATTTGGTTGCGTCCCCTCAAATCGCTAAATCGCACCTTGTCGAGTTTCCCTTGCCGATACCAGACAAGGGAGATCCAAGTCCTCATATTCACGCACTTTCTTCCATATACTTCCACATCCCGGATCTAACGAATATAGGAAAGGCCATCGAGTACTGCAGACTCTGTCTTACATCTCCTTACTCAGATGTTCCATTCACGCTTCTGGTGCTGGGCCGTCTCCTCGACAGTGTGTATAACCTCACGGGCAATGTCGACCATCTCCGTGAATCAATTACTGTGCACCGTGACCTCATCAAAATGCCACGTGGATGGATCCCCCTTTATATCATCGCTGGATCGTTCATTGTGGCGATGTACTCCCGGTTAAAGCTGTTCAAGGACAGAAGGGACAGTGACGAAATGGTGGAATTATTCGCCGCCGTCGCCACCGATACAAGCACAGACCTTCTCAACCGGTTCCGCATCTCATGTGGATGGACACAGGTTGCACGGTCTTTCAGGCACCCAACCACACGCAGCGCATATGAGACTGCCATCTCATTGATGCAAGAATCTCTCTCCTTTGCGCCTACCCTCGAAATACAACATTTTCGTCTTGTATCTATGCGCTATGAGTACGAGAAGCTGCCACTCGACTATGCATCATATCTGGTCCAGACCGGTCGACTAAAGCAAGCCATCGAAACTCTCGAACGAGGGAGAGGCCTCCTCTGGTCAGAGATGCGTGGCCTCCGCGCTTCAATTGACCAGCTTCATGCAGTCAACTTACCCTTGGCTAAGATATTTGCAGATGTCAATCGGAACCTCGAAGCATTGACTATCTCAGGCTCTCGAGTCGCCTGGATGGAGGATGACCAAGTCAGTGATCGCGAGGGGATGGACCCGGTCGGTCGCCTTGTGGTGAAGCAACGGAAACTTGTCGAGGAGCGTGACAGTCTCATTTCTCAGATCCGAGCCCAGCCAGGCTTCGACACTTTCTTGATCCCACCTTCCTTTGACACCCTTCATTCTGCTGCTGCGGGTGGGCCCGTCATTTTGATCAACCATTCTAAATGGCGTTCCGATATCATTATTCTCATCCGTGACTCCCCTCCATCTCTTATCCCGACAAGTGACGATTTCTATGACCATGCAAAAGGATTGCATGACAAGTTACTAGCTGCGCGAAATAGCGGTCTCGACTCAAGCATATACAATGACGCTTTGCGCTATGTACTCAAGGAACTTTATGACCTTGTTGGTCGTCCAGTGATCGAGAGACTCCGGAAGTTGGATGTAGAGGAACAATCGCGTGTTTGGTGGTGTCCGACATCTGTATTCTGCTCGCTTCCTCTCCATGCCATGGGCCCGATTCGATCAGACGGCCCTACCGGGCTGTACTTCTCAGACCTATACATCACTTCATATACTCCGACACTCTCTGCACTCATTGAATCGCGTAAACTGAGCACCCAGCCATCAGGCACACCTTCGATGCTGCTTGTGGTACAGCCTGATGTGAAGATGCCAAGGTCATTCCAAGAGATGCAGGTCGTCCAGACGGTCTGCCCATTGGTGGAAACTCTCAGTGGGAAAAAGGCAACACCTATTGCCACACTGGACCGCCTGAGAGAACACCGATTTGCTCACATCTCATGCCATGGGATACTCGAGACAGGAAAGCCATTCGATGCCTTCTTCAAACTTTATGAAGGCGCTCCTCTCACGCTACTTGACATAGTGCGATCTCGACTGCCTATAGCCGAATTCGCATTCCTCTCTGCCTGTCACACGGCCGAGATCACGGAGGAGAGCATCGCAGATGAGGGACTGCACCTCACGGCTGCAGTTCAATACAGCGGATTCCGGAGCGTGGTCGGGACAATGTGGGCGATGGCAGACATCGACGGACCAGTCCTCGCTGAAAGCTTTTACAAGGTGGTGTTCTCGAAGAAGTGGCAAGGGAAGCCATATTATGAGAGAACAGCTGAGGCACTCCGAGATGCTGTCAGGGATCTCAGAAGGAAGAAAAAGATGACATTGGAGCGTTGGGTGAATTATGTGCATTATGGGGCATGATTTAAAGACGTCCCTTAGTGATCTTTGTAGGTGATTATTGATATTAGGACGTTGTTTAGCGCTCACCAGTTGTCTATGGAAAGGCAGGGTAGAGGAATGCCAAGGAGGCGTAGGCGATTGGAGGTACAGTCTACCCGAGGTGGACCCACACGCTGCAGTGATGGAAATAATTATATATATAGTCTAGTACGTGTGCGACACAGAATTGGATTCCTTTCTACTTATTCGTTGTCCACATATATACACTTCTCCTTTCGTGATAGGATTTCCGCAGCCCCGGATTGTAGTTGTGACGCCCTGGATGAACGGATGAACGGATGGATAGATGGATGGGAAAGTACTTACGTAGCAGACGAACGTCCATGAAACGGCACCCGAGGCAAGTAAGCTTCTCCGAAGGCGCCGATGACCCTGCCATTTCGTACACCCGTCAATTCGTCGGATATACGTTGTTTTCGTCTCTGACTGCTACTCGTTGGACCCAGCTCCGAAAATGTTCTAGGAAGCCATAATAACGGAGACGAATCGAGTCATGGCAGTCGACTCGTTCATGGGGCCTATCTCGTATGCAATTCACAGAGGAATGCCATGATATTGTAACCCAAAGAAAAGCTATGGCCTACGTATCGCCTTCCAGAGCACAGCTGGCGAACCCGGAAATATAGTCAATTGGGGGCAGTTCTCCTCGAAGGCCGCCTCGGGTATTAGGTATCGCATACTACCAGTCCTCCATATCATTGAGTACACCGACAGGCAACCGGCAAATTTAAAGTATCCGAAACGCTGTTGCGGTCATTTCGGTGGACCCATAAAAGGGCGTATGACTTAGATAGTACTCCGGGAATTTTTGAGTTGATAGGGCCGAACTAAACTGCGGCAAGAGTAGATGGTTAATAAGCCCATGGAGATGCGAAACGCTTATGCGATAGCCAATACTTTGAGGGGTCGTGTCTGATAAAATCACGTCAAAGAGAACTGTATAGGAAGTTTGAGAGAGAAGTTTATTTTTGGGGAGCACAGCCAAAAATCCACATGAATAAAAGACGCGTTTACAACCGACCCCCACAGGTCCGGGGAGATGCCCTGCAGCGCCGCTCATAATTTCAGCAAAAACGTCAACGTTACTGTGAAGTAAACTTGCCCGTAATGGCTTGCTCGTGGCACACGCAACAGTTCCTCTTACTAAACGGCGAGCAAGCAGCTCATGTTTAGTTCCATGCGAATCAGGTTCTAGAGTGTGACTTACCACGTGTTCACAGAAGGAGTAAAGTTAGCGGTTCAGTGGGCGGCTCAGCATCACATGTAATAGATAATAGATAGAGAGCCCGCGCGCGCAACACTCACTTTGCGTTTTCGGGGATGGCGTTGCACGGCATATTAGGTATCTGCGTGCAGTCCACCGCGATGAATGTTCCGGAAGTATAGTTCGGAGTAAGCCCGACCAAGTTGTTGAACGTCTCTGACCAGGCCGACGTGAACACCTTGTTCGTGAATTGCAACACAATGTGATCGATCGCCTTCGAGGAGGCGAAGGCGAACGTAGACAGCGACAAAATGGAAACGAGGGAGATGTCGGCACGACGACGCAACATGATGATGATGGGAGGATGTGAGTGGCAAGGTGGGGGAGGCTCATGATATTCACCCCTCACGCACGCACATTTAAGTTTCGGAGGTTTGGCTTCTGAGGGGGGAGCGTGCGTAAGTGCGAAGCGAACAATAGCCCTACTCGCCCACAAAGGCACGGACACGGGACAACCTTAGTTCTCACTGGCAACTGCGACCGAAACCACAAGACGCGCGGAGGCCGATGATGATGGGACGTCCGTGCTTGGCTTCTGTCACACTGTAACTTCTCGCGGCAACTCATCGTTGCATCGGCAGCGCCCTTGCCGCCGCGACGTTTGAGAGGAAGCGATACAACTTCGCTACATACGAATGTTTGCTTTCTGAATCGAGCTTCTCTCCGCATGTCCTTCCTGGACCCCATATGCGCTTCGTGAGATCGTCAAGAGTCAATATTAGGATCCTCCCTCTAGGCAGGGTAAGCACGGGTCTATGCCACGGTGCTCACGCCGTACTCGTCCTTCCAACGCTCAAACTTTTGCAGCATCTCAGGTGTGATCTGTCGTTTAAGCGCTTTCGCAGCGGCGACGAACGCCCGCTCCGGGACCTTAGAATATATTTCTGAGATTGATAATTAAGGGCCATGGAGACAGATGGAGCTCACAAATGGTGCATCGATATCTTCCCGTATGGTAATCAACGCGGCCTCCTGGTATATGGCCGTGACTCCTGCCCCGGAGCACCCGCTCGTCTGTGCCACCGATCGATTATGAAATGGCGTTGGAAATTCAGGTTCCGTAAAAAGCGAAAGACGTGGATGTACGAGGGCAGCAATGGCATCAAGATCAAGAGCAGGGTCGACGGCCATGTTGCTTGTCCAGATACGGAGAATATCCACGCGATCTGCGAAATCTGGCGGTCCCAAGTATAGGATGCGATCAAGCCTTCCGGGGCGCATCAGCGCCGGGTCCTGACGCAAAAATGAGTGAGGTGAGGGGGACTGTGCGGCAGAGAATGAAATGAATAGGGCAACGCACCAGCACCTCTGGACGATTCTTAGCGCTGATGACAGTGACGCCGACCTACTCCTCTTCGCCGTCCATTTCGTTCAACGGACTGAGTAGGACGCCCTTGTGCGTGCCGGTGTCGTCGGCAGTGGGTGAGTGCGAAGACGCCAAGGCATCAATTTCGTTCTGTGCGCGCCAGTCTGTATGTATGTGTATGTAGCAAAAGCGAAGCGAAGCGGAAACATACAAGAATAATAATTGATGGAGACATGGTGCGCGGATAATCTCTCTCACGGCGCACTGCGATTCACCAACATATCCATTCAGCAGCTATGGAGCGATCAGTGATTCTGCCAGTCAGAATAGACAGACAGAAAGCCGATGCCATCCACCTTTTTAGAGCGTCGTCCTCGTCCTCGACCAGAAGTTAACAGGAAAATGTCCTCACCTCAGGCCCGCGCACGGCGACAAAGATCACGCCACTCTCGACCGTGGTTGCGCACACCAACCCCGTCTTGCTGCATCCAGGAGGCTCGCACACCAACACGCCTTTTGGCGCGTGCACGAGTAGCCACTCGACCCACTTGCGCAAGCGGGCGATCGTAATCGCGAGCCCGCCAGTGTCGGCCAAGCGGACAGGTGGAGTGGCAATAATCGCGTGCGCGCACAACGCAGATGGGCGGACGGTGGGAAGCGCTGCGGCGAGATCGGCTGCTGTAAGGTGCACGGATTTGGCAGATGGTGGGAGAGCCGACAGTAAGACGCGCTTGATGGCGAGCGTTCCTGCTTCACGGACGACAGCTGAGGTCCGCACCCGACGTAGTCATGTGCGCGGAATGCGGTCACGTGAAGTTCATCTGGCGTGATGACTCCTGCGTTGTTATTTTTTTACTATCTCTCTCCTTGGCAAGGAGAAGGGGGAGAAACCAGCTTATTTCATCTCCCTATCGAGGCGTCCGGGACGATGTAGGGCAGGATCGATGGCATTCGGGCGGTTCATTGTCGCAACGAGCATGGCACACGCATCCGTGTCGTCAACGCTTTCCAACTCGGTAAGACGAGTTGTGACGACGCGCTTTTTGACTTCTCCGGCATCATCTACACGACGCGGGCATATCGCGTTGACCTCGTCTAATATGATGCAGCAGCGAAGACACGTCATCGGCTTGCCTCTGTCTCGCCGTGATATGCAGAGTCCGTTGACTGTGGATGCGAGGAGTCCGGGCAAGCTGCGCCTTTCAGGCCGAGCCGGGCCGGCATCTCACTATACCAGCTGACTTACTGTATAGCGAAATGTGACTTGGGACGTCGCCTGTCAGCACTACCCCGCCATATCTATAACTGCTCGCCATCGTAGTATTCGCACTTTTTCTCCTTGTCCCATCCTCTCCAGGTCCGGGTCTGCCTCTGCCCGTAGGCGCGACGCGAATTTCATAAATCCTGGCCATTTGTGGGCATGTGCCGTGCACCGATCCGAGGGCGTGTTCAGCGTTGCCTGATCTTTTCGTCCTCATCGTGCTCATCGACATTTTTGTGGATAATTCAACTGCACGAGTCATACTTTGGTGTTAAATCTTGCACTCGGCGAAGGACCATCGACCGGGAGGGAACCTGCCAAGAAGAAGGGTGGTAGGCGGACTGACAAGTGCGTTAGTGGTCCAATCATGACGCACTGAATTGTACTTACTACCCACAGACTCAAGTCAAAGAGAATCGAAATACGAAGGGTGCGCACCACAAATCTCTCCTATGCAAGTGCTGATAGCAAGAATGAGCGACCACCTAAACGGCCCATCTATGACATCTCCTTCCGAGTCTGTAGTCCAAGCACATCCTAAGCCCCGCCCACCTACGCAAATCATACCTTCGTTGTTCTCTTATAACCCAAAGGTTGAAAATAAGCCCACCGACTGTACTAAATGCACTGGGCAAGCTGAGTAACGGTCCACTCACCGACTGTTCGACTTTCGCCGGGCTCGGCCTTCATCCCCTCATCACAACCCACCTCACAACGGAAATGAACATCCTGAAGCCTAATTCGATACAGCGCGCCTCGCTTTTAGCTCTCCTCTCCCCAGGCGATCCACCTTCTTGGCGAGACGCGTTCATCAAGTCCCAGACAGGCTCAGGAAGACACTGTCATACCACCTCCCGATTCTCCACGACCTTCTTCCTCTAAGCACGAACTCGTACATTGATCGCTCGATCGGAACAGTCACAATTATCATCGCTCCGGCGCGTGAACTTGCCAAGCAAATATCAGACGTGCTCGAGGTGCTGTTGAAGCTCCGTCTACGTCCACTAGATGCTGCGCCCGATGATGAGGAAAATAACAGTACTCGATTCACTCGCTGGCTAGTCTCGGACAATTTACAGGTGGAGCGACGCGCGGCCACGAGAACGCCCGCCTTCGCAAGGGCATACCGATCTTAGTCGCAACGCCGGGCCGTCTGCTCGATGATCTTCAAAGCACATCCCCGTTTGGTGTCATCAAGTGTCGCTGGCTCGTGCATGACGAAGCTGACCGGCTCATGGAGCTTGGATTTGTGGACAGATCAAAGGGATCCTTGCGTGTATGGAGGGAAGCCGAAAGCTCGCAATACAGGCGGTAAAGGGGAGCGGAGCATGGAGGTTCGCGAGTGGGACTGGAGTGTCAGGAGACCACCATTCTTTACTCCGCGACGATGCGCGAAGACGTCCAGGTCCTAGCTAGCACAGCTCTTCAAACCCCGCTTATTATGAAGCGACTGAGGTGGATCTGCCTGGTCCAGCTCCCGGTGCTACAGAGGGTCTGCAGTGTCTGGAGGGAACCAAAGTTCACCCCACCGGCGCATCTGTTACAGAAATACATCGTTGTGCCACTCAAATTACGTCTGGTCACACTTATTGCCTTACTTCAATCTTACTTTCGCGACTTGGTGGCCGAGGGAGCTTCAAAGTTATTGTGTTCCTCAGTTGCACCGACTCGGTGGATTTCCATTGGCGTCTATTGGAGGCTCCAATTTGGAGGATGATGGTGACAGCAGGTCATGCGGGATCAGTTTTGCCCTGCACGAGCCTTGCGGCCGTGGACTTGACTTGCCATTGGTGCGCGCCGTCGAGCAGTACGATCTCTCGACGGAAGGCGGCGCAACGGAATACATACACCGCGTCGGACGCACCGCACGCGCGGGTCGTGGTAGGCAGGCATGGACAATCATCGCACCGAGTGAGGAACAATGGGTTGAATGGGTGCAGACGCGAATAGCCAGCGAGGCCGCTGAAGGTGGTGCGGGCCATTTCGTGGCTGTTGCTGTAGAGGAGATTCTACGGGCGGGATTCGGTGGGCAAGGGAGGGAGTATAAGGATCACGCGACCGAGGTCCAGTTAGCATTTGAGCGGTGGTGCCTGCAAAGGAAAGAGGTATGTGTGGTCTATCTCGTCATTGATGTGTCTGGCCATACACAGAATTGACGGCTGAGATACTGTACTCCAGAATGTGGAGATGGCACGCAAGGCCTTTGCTTCGCATCTTCGCGCATACGCAACGCACCCTTTGGACGACAAACAGATGTTCCACGTCCGACACCTCCATCTCGGCCACCTCGCCAAGTCGTTTTGCGCTGCGCTCGGCCCCTAGCGCGATGATGAGTGGGCATGGTGGAAGGAGCCGAAGCACAGCAGCAGGCGCCAGGAGACAGGCTCGCAGCAGACCGAGACCAAGAAGGCGTGGTCACGGTGGTGAGAGCGACGGTGCTGTTGCTGAGAATCCGGATGCGGTGCGGCGGATGCAGGTGGCCGTATGCAAACAGGGACGTCTTGTGAAGAAGAGTGGGGCGATGGTGAGCTCAGGCTTATCGGAGTTCCAGGTTGCGCTCGTGTCGGGCGATGCGCTGGAGAGGTTGATTCATAACAACAGGGCATAGCATTTCATACAAAATTTGACCCGCTTTGAGGATTTTTCTTCTGTCTTGCGTTTGTCGTTCCTTGCAGAGTCGTCAGACTCTTCTCCCGATTCTCAAGTATGCTTGCCCTGCCTTGGCCCGGGGTAAATCGTCCACATAACCGCCGCGCCCGACACCCCCCCCCCCCCTTTTCTCGCACTACACGACGATGGCTTAGGCCATGGGAGATCTCCGCATCAGTATATATGGAAATGGTAGACTTGATGGTTTTGAGAGAAAAATAAATGTCATTGCACTTGAGCCACACAATACATGAAATAAGTAGAATATATGACACAGACAACGTACATATAAGTAGTATATATTGTAAAGTTAGTGCTACGTGGGGTTCTGCACCCCGAGGCGCACGATAATGGATCAAAAAAAAGAAAAAAAAAACTATCCTATAAGGTGCCAAAGCGAAGCATGCATCAAAGAGTGGATAGCGACCGATCAACACTTGGAATCGTGCATTGAAATAAGTATAAGAGTTCAAAAAAGAGGATTACGCTGCATGTTATCGAGACAGCCAAAATCGATAAAATCTCTCCAGCCACCATCTTGGAAGTCAACGGCGAATAGCCCGAGGATTCCTATCCCAGCCTTACCCATGTCGACGCCGCGCCCGAACTCGGTCGAGTAACCCACGCCTTTGGGGAGATGGCATAAAGACCTCTCAATTTCTTCACGGGTGGGAGTAGGTATTCTCGTTTCACTCCGCACGGCTCCGACGACCGGACTGTGCTCGAGGTCGAGAGGGTACTCCAAGGCCGCTGACGGTTCTTCGGCACCTGGCTCGTCCATCACTTGAGTGACACTCGAATATTCAAATTGGCGTAGGCTTTTCCGGCTCGTCGATCGTGGGCAAGGCTGGCTGTTCTGGTTCTACTGTAGGCGGCCGCTCAATTGAAGGCGACTTCACAGTAGGTGGCTCCATGGGCGATGTCATCGCCTGAGAAAAGTCCAGCGTGTCTAGCCAATCCCACCCTATCCTCAGCCCCGATTCTGGCTGCCCCGCCGAAGGAAACGGTTCAGCGTGCTGGACATCTTGCAGGAGCTGACAACCAAACGTCCTCTGTTCTGGATTCTCCTCAGCCTCGTCTGTTTCTTTGAGGGGATACCAAGTCGGAGTAATCCTCGCTCGGGCAATCCTTATGCGACAGCATGTGAGTCTCATATACTACACACAGGACGACAAGCTGAAAAATCAACGTACCATTAGTTCCGATACCCATTCTGGGCATCTCCTATTTAGTCCTGGTGCGCTAGATGGTATTGCATCGCTCGTGTTGATTGTCGTTTGTGGCTGTAGGTTGGGCATGATCGCCCTCTTGGCTGTCAGAGGATGCACCAGACCACATTGTAGGCGCGGATTCGAGTGAGATCGACTCAGCACTTGGGGTCGGGGTCGGGAAAGGGTAAACCCCGTTGTACATTGGGAAAAGTGGCGCAAGTTGGCCACTAATACTAGTATGTGGAGGTAATGGAAAAAACCGTCTGAGAGCAGGGGTCAGGGCTTCCATTGAGCGTGCCCATGCAATTCATTGTGAGGTAGTCATCTGGGAGTATGTCGTAGAAGGATGTGGAAGTGAGGAACATGGTGGACAGATGATATCGTGGACCCGAAGGGAAGTCGAAGACCAACAGAGGCAGAGCAAGAGAGATGAGCAAAAGAGAAAGCTTGAGATTGGCACGAACACAGAAGGCGTTCTGTGGTAGACTCGGTGGGCACACAAGGGATAGAGGAGTAGGGCGCATGTGCGCTCAAGGAGGACACTACATTCATGGGGAGGCAAAAGGTGGGGCTTATATACATCCGAGGCCGTACCTGCAAGTGGCCATCCGAAACTGTATCGTACGGGGGGTCAGCGCGGTCAGTATCGTAGAGCGTAAGGAAGGGTTGGTGGCATGACAGGAAGATGAAAGGGGGAAAGCTGATCATAGTGAAAACAAAGGGGAAGAAGCAATGAAAGGAAGACGAAAGGGGAAGGTGGTCATAATAATGACAAAGGGGAGAAGGCGATGAAAGGAAGGACAAAGAGATGGCATGGGGCACACAAGCTGTGGGAACTGGTGCAAATCCACCAAATCCACCAATCTAATTGGCTGGTGCCGACGCGAGGCCGATGAGGTCGGGTGACATGGTCTGCACAGAACCACTCGTCCCTGGCACGAGTGGCATCGGGGTGGCTGAGGCGACGCCAGCGACGCAGACGGGAGTTGGGAGGTGCTGGAAGATGACACAAGCGAGAACAAGGCGATGAAAGACAAACTGAGATGAAAGGAAACGATGCAGGAAAGTAATTGTTGTGGTTTACAGATGCCATCTGTGAACCACAGCAATTTCTTTCCTGCTGTGCCCACTACGTGAGAATGTTTCTTTCGTCGGACGGGGGCTCCGTGGGAATTCAACGATAATTAGTGAAAATGCTCGGAAAGCTCGAACTGTCAGTTCAGGGATTGACGGCGAAACTTACGTAGGCAGATGTGAAAGATAGAGCTTGTGGGTGAGAAAACTATCGCAACAAGCCACCCACCATGTCGCGACAAAGGTCGGTTTCCGACTCGGAGGCGTTCCTGCCTGGCGCTCGGAGCATACCCACTATGTACGACGGACTGCAAGGAGGCTGCCACTGGGTCCAAGGCTCGTAAGATCCGAAGCCACATTACCGTAGAAAATCAAGATTGGATTACCCGTTAGCGTAGCCCTCGTACAGTCTAAGTCCTACTGTCCGACAGATATAGATTTATTATTCTACTCATTATCAATAAAAAGATGACGAACTGGCACAGGGAGGAGCCAAACCGGAACCGCCCACCATTTTATTCTTTTCCAACTTCTGAATGCAAATTTCCCGACCTCGTCTTCTCCCCATTTGGCCTTATGAAAACGTAGGGTACACGCGGCTTGGCAGATATTTTTCACCGGTCGAAGCTCCCTGGGGGAACCGACACGATATGGCTTTAAAGGATTGATCCGCGTAAGCTCCCGGAGACACGCAAGTTTTTCACACTGACCAAGGTGATTGGTTGGTTGGTTGGTTGGTTGAAAATGCTCTTGGCGCCAATCATATCATCTACGCCGCACTTCCGAAACCCGAAACCTCACGATCGATATTTGACGCCCGCAGGCCAAGCTTTCGGAACGCCTCTCTTGATCATCCCTGAATCTTCAGCGCTTCAGCCCTCAGTGATCGCAAAGTTAACACTGTCTGGCAAGTAGGGCTGCTCCACGATTCACCGCACCGCATCCTCCTCTGGAGGTCTAATTTCGTATATATTTTGCTCCTCGCGTCACTGCCACTTGACAGCCACTTTCACTTACCTGCCGAATGTCCTACACCCCGACAAAAAAGCGAACCTCGAATGAGTATGGAGTTTCGAATAGGAACCCTCCACTGCCAAGGTTGTATAAGCTTTACATACAAAGCAGACAGGAGAGTACGCGTGGGGAATGGAGCTCGTTGTCCTCGACGGTCGGTATCGCATCCGCAAGGCCTTTATGCTTTGAAAGCAGACAAGAACACCACCCTTGGCAGTGGGCTCTGTGCAAGGAACCAAGGTAAGCCACAACTCTCTAAAAAGCCGCTGAAAGTCCGTAAAACTTACTAGGAAGGAATGTGCACATCAGGCGTCCCTCTAGGACTTGAGTCGCCTACAGTATCGGCTCCGGTTCTCCAAAGCGAGGGCAAACCTGGTTACCTACCCACCCCGCTGCAGTATACGTGAGGGCTCATTTCCCTTGAACGGCCTTACTTCGAGGTATCGTCCTATGCAGGGGCCTGCGGGCAAGATGCGACAGGCAGGCTTGGGTTTCTCATATTTGCTCCATAAGCGCCTGATTTTATCATCAAACCTCTCTTGGCACTCGAGCAGGCCGGGATATCACCTTGATTCGTAGGCCGTACGTATCGCAGTACGTCCAGAGAGGGCGGAGGAGGAACAGATGCATGTTTATGGAGTACATATCTGGCGCGGGACGCGGACAATAGGAACTTCCAAGAAGTAGCTGATGGGACCTCGGCGCTGTGTGATACTCATACAGGAAGTATGGGCGATATAGGCCAAGGCGGGCGTCATGTACCGATTTACCTCTACATCCCATTCAGAGAGACAATGAGGATCTTGCACTGGTGGGTGACAGAGCTTTTGTATAGTTTTAGCATCAGGGTTCTTGTCGTACAATTGCAGCTCGGACGTACTACGTTCTCATGGTAGGCTTCAGAGCCGGTCTTCAGGTTGAAAGCCTGGATACTGTAATTAATCATCGGTGATTCGGCGGTCGCGCCAGAGTGTCGGACCCACCATTGGATGTGTGGAATGCCTTTGATGGATGGATGGGAAAGTACTTACGTACCAGGACGAACGTTCTGCACGGCACCCGAGGAAAGTCAGCTTTTCCGAAGGCGGCGACTACCCTGCCATTCTGTACACCCATGAATTCGGATATAAGTACATAGAGTGAAAGGACCCTTGAACCGCGGATATGCGATAACACGATCCGGTGCTGAATGGGCTTTTATTGGTTTTCGTCTCTGACCGCTACCTGTTGAGCCTAGCTCCTAAAACGTTCTAGGAAGCAAGCGTGGTACGATAACGAAGACGAATTGAGGCGAGACAGTTGACCCGTTCATCAGGGCCTATCTCGCATGCAATTCGCGGGAAATGCCATGATACTGTAGCACTAAAGAAAAAAACGAGGCTTACCTACGTATCGCCTTCCAGAGCACAGCTGGCGAACCCGGAAATATAGTCAAATGGGGGCAGTTCTCCTCGAAGGCCGGGCTCGGGTTATTGTATTGGACATTGCCACACTACCTGTCCTCCATGTTCACCGAGTACACAGACAGGCAACCGGCAAATTTCAACTATCCGAAACGCTGTTGCGGTCATTTCGGTAGATCCATAAAGGAGAGTATGACTGCGATCATACATCCGGGAATTTTTGAGTTGATAGGGCCGAACTAAATTGCCGCCGAGGGTAGATGGTCAATAAGCCCATGGAGATGCGAAACGCATATGCAATAGCCCAATACTTTGAGGGGTCGTGTCTGATAAATCACATAAAAGAGAACTGTACAGAGACTTTTGGGAGACTTTTATTCTTTGGGGGAGCACAGCCAAAAATCTGCATCAATAAAAGACCCGTTTACAACCGACCCCTACAGGTCCGGGGAGATGCCCTGCCAGCGCCGCTCACGATTTCAGCAAAAAAGTCAACGGTTCAGCAACGTTACTGTGAAGTAAACTTGCCCGTAATGACTTGCTCGCAGCACACGCAATACTTCCTGTTACTGAGCGGCGAGCGAGCAGCTCATGTTTAGCTCCGTGCGAATAGTGGGGGTTCTAGAGTGTGACGTACCACCTGTTCACAGAAGGAGTAAATTTAGTGGTTCAGTGGGCAGCTCCGCGCGTTAAATGTGATAGATTATAGATGGATAGAACCGGCGCGCGCGCAACACTCACTTTGCGTTTTCGGGGATGGCGTTGCACGGCATATTGGGTATCTGCGTGCAGTCCACCGCGACGAATGTTCCGGGAGTATAGTTCGGAGTGAGCCCGACCAAGTTGTTGAACGTCTCTGACCAGGCCGACGTGAACGCCTTGGTCGTGCACTGCAACACATCGTGATCGATCGCCTTCGAGGAGGAGGCGAAGGCGAACGTAGACAGGGATAAAAGGGAGAGGAGGGAGAAGGCGGCACGACGACGCAACATGATGATGATGGGAGGGTGTGAGCGTGAGCGGCAAGGGGAGGGAGGCTCGTGATTTTCACCCCTCACGCACGCACGTTTAAGTTTTTGGAGGTTTGGGTTTTCATATTTCTCACTGCTAACCGGGGCCGAAATCACAAGACGCGCGTGTGTCGATGATGACAGGACGCCCATGTTTGGCTTCTGTCCGAGGTAGTAATACACTGTAGCTTCTCGCGGCAACTCATCGTTGCATCGGCAGCGCCGCTGCCGCTGCTACGTTTGAGAGAAAGCGATACAACTTTGCTACATACGAATGTTTGCTTTCTGAATCGAGCTTCTCTCTGCATGTCCTTCCTCGACCCCATATGGGCGCGTGAGATTGTCAAGAGTCAGTATTAGGATTCTCCCTCTGGGCAGGGTAAACACGGGTCTACGCCACGGTGCTCACGCCGTACTCGTCCTTCCAACGCTCAAACTTTTGCAGCATCTCAGGTGTGATCTGTCGTTTGAGGGCTTTCGCAGCTGCGACGAACGCCCGCTGCGGGACCTTAGAATATATTTCTGAGATTAAGAAATAAGGGCCATGGAGAAAGAGGCAGCTCACAAATGGCGCATCGATATCTTCCCGCATGGTAATCAACGCGGCCTCCTGACATATGGCCGTGATTTCTGCCCCGGAGCAACCGCTCGTCTGTGCCACCGATCGATTATGAAACGGCGTTGGTGTTTCAGGTTCTGTGAAAGCGAAAGATGACGTGGACGTACGAGGGCAGCAATGGCATCGAGATCAAGAGCAGGCTCGATGGCCATGTGGCGTGTGCGGATACGGAGAATCTCCACGCGACCTGCAAAATCTGGCGGTCCCACGTATAAAATGCGATCAAGCCTTCCGGGACGCATCAACGCCGGGTCCTGACGCAAAAAAAAAAATGAGAGGTGAGGGAGACAGTGCGGCAGAGATTGAAATGAATAGGGCAACGCACGAGCGCCTCTGGCCGATTCGTCGCGCCGATGACCGTAACGCCGACCAACTCCTCTACGCCGTCCATTTCGTTCAACAGACTGAGGAGGACGCCTTCGTGCGTGCCGGTGTCGACGGTAGCGGGCGAGCGCGAGGACGCCATGGCATCAATTTCGTCCTGCGCACGCCGGTACTGTATGTATGTATACGTAGCAAAAAGCGAAGCGAAGCGGAAACGCACAAAAAAAATAATTGATGGGGATGCGCTGCGCGCCTTGCGGAAAATCTCTCTGACGGCGCGCTCCGATTCACCGACGTATTTATTCAGCAGCTATGCAGCGATCAGTGATTCCGCCGATCAGAACAGACGGGCAGACAGCCGACGCCGTCCACTTTTTTTTATAGTCTCGACCTCGACCGGCCAGAAGTTAATAGGAAAATGTTCTCACCTCAGGCCCGCGCACGGCAACAAAGTTCACGCCACTCTCGACGGCGGTTGCGCGCACCAACACCGTCTTGCTGCATCCAGGCGGCCCGCACAGCAACACGCCTTTTGGCGCGCGCACGCCAAGACGCGCGAGTCTCTCCCGGTGCACGAGCGGCCACTCGACGCACTCGCGCAAGCGGGCGATCGTGCTCGCGAGCCCGCCAATGTCGGCGAAGCGGACGGGCGGGGTGGCGATCGCGTGCGCGCGCAGCGTAGATGGGCGGACGGTGGGAAGCGCCGCAGCGAGATCGGCTGCCGTAAGGTGTGCGGCGGGTTCGACGGCGGATGGTAGGGGGGAGCCGACGCTAAGAAGCGCTTGATGGCGATCGTTCCTGCTTCGCGGACGACGGCTGCGAGGTCCGCCCGACGTAGCCATGCGCGCGAGATGCGGTCGCGTGAAGTTCATCTGGGGTGATGGTGTGCGGCGTCTTTGCCAGCAGTACGTTCAAGATTGATGTGCGTGCATTGAGATCGGGGACTCCTGTGTGCGAGGTGTTTTTTTTTAGAATCTGTGCTCCTTGGCGAGGAGAAGGCGGAGAAACCAGCCTATTTCAATCTCCCGATCGAAGCGTCCGGGACGACGTAGGGCAGGATCGATGGCATTCGGGCGATTCGTTGTCGCAACGACCACGACACGCGCATCTGTGTCGTCAACGCCGTCCATCTCAGTAAGCAGAGTTGCGACGACGCGCTTTTCAACTTCTCCTCCGGCATCATCCACGCGACGCGGGCATATCGCGTCGACCTCGTCTAATATGATGATGCACGGGGCACGAGAGCGGGCAGCAGCAAACACGCGTCGTAGGCTCGCCTCTGTCTCGCCATGGTACGCGGAGGTCAGTTCAGGACCGTTGACTGTGATGACTGATGAGCCCGTCGAGGCGGAGATTGCGCGTGCAAGGTGTGTCTTCCCCGTTCCAGGGGACCGTGGAGGAGCAATCCGCGCGGGGGTTTGAGGTCTACGAGTAGATAAGCATGGGTAGGCTGCATTCACCGGGCATCCATCGCACTCACGAAAGTGGCGGAACAGCTCGGGGCGCCGAAGAGGGACTTCGATAAGGTCACGAATCTGCAAAATCTGCTCATCCAGACCACCTACGGCTGCATATGCATCACTGCCCTGGGGTTGTTCTGAAACTCCAACGTCGAGCTGGTCCCACGTTGTTAGACGCAAAACACGGAGGCATGAGCATGAGAAGTCTTTACAGTTGGTGGCTTTGATTCAGGAATCTGTACGTTATCCTCCATCGTGACAGTGGTATCCCAATCTACAATATAAACGCGAGTATCGTTCACGCTCAGCGCGCCAAGGCTTTCCGAGATGTTTGACTCGGAGTCTTTGGGGTTTCGTGACCTCACTGATACGGTGGCAACAGAAAAAAAACGGTTTCTGCCCTCGTATTGAATTGGGACAATTTGCGTGGACAATACGTACTTGATGTCCACTGTCGGACGAATGATATGAATGTTGATGATATGCAACAGGTAATCTCGTACCCAAAGATTCGCGCACGAGAAGAGTGAGCCAATCTTTCCGTTTTACTTTTTTTGATGCTTCTTGTGAGACAGAGGGAATGATAGGTACCCCATTGATATCTACTTCACAAAGCCGCACGGTGTCCGCGTGGTGTGCCTCCTGGAGGGAGGGTAACCACGTAGGACGCATTGTGGTGTTCAGTGAACTCATCAGATGGGATACGACTGCTCTAGAACCCTCAGAAATGTGGGCGGTGAGCAAGAGGGTGGTCGCGAGCTCTACAACTGCGATGGATGAGACGACGTCTGAGAACGTGATGAATTGATATGGTCACCATCATTGGGTAGCTCTGATGACGGCCATAGAGTCCCTACTGCGAACGGTCTCTAGAAGTAACGCAGCTTTTGGTACTGGGAAATTGGAGGCAGAGGAACACCAACCCGGAGTTGAGAGGGAGCAACTAGTAGTAATACGACCACGTCACCAGCCAACCACTTTGCGAGTTTCATGGCATCGTCACTGATAAAAATACGCCGAACTGCACGGCCTTTGACATTGTGCTGATCCGCGGGTCTAACTGTGAAAGAGCGGGACGAGGAGTCGTCTGCTGCCAACGGAAGCATGGCGTGTGTGCGTGGGAATCGACTGAGGCTGTTCACGGTTGTGGGACGGGACGATCGACTCGAATCAGGCTTCGTTGCTTCATCGCAGCCAGGTTCTGCTCCCCATTTCATCGTTCTGCACCTGGTGTGGCCCCGTACTCTCTTTACTGCCCAACTACCACTATACCATGCAACCCCCTTCCATCGTCTACCTGTACCGCTATTCCATTTTCGGTATGTCATCCCACCAACTCACCTCAAAACCATACTCACAACACTCCAAGCCATCACCATAGTTTCCAGTGCAATAATCTGCAGCGCAGCAGCATGGAATCTACCCATCTCACAAAATGCTGATCTTCACAGTAAGATAGCCTACAATACCTAAAAAGGGGTCTTCGCTCACCCCCAATTCCAGCTCAGTTGCATATTGACGCCTATATGATTTTCCTCGGTGCTTTCAGTTTACTAGTTGTTCTTCCTATGCAAGCTGCCAAGTTTTTCCTCCCATTTCCTGTGTTGTGACCTCCGTCGTATTAGGCTCTTCGCCGATATCCTCTTTCAGCGAGCCTTTACAGGGCGTGTTTGGGTGGAATGCCTCTGGATCGATTTTCTCTGGCTCCTACATCTCGGTGCGTGTTGCCTTACCTTGCGTTTGTGAAGGCCACCAACCCGATCCATGCTCCAGTGGGCGCTATCATCGTAACAAACTACCTTCCGCCTGACATGTGTACACCTCAAGGTAAGGACATGCTCTATCCACGGGGATGACTACTGACAGCCTGACCTTTCTTAGCTGAGGCTATTAATGGGAATTCTTGTACGTCTGTGAGGCTCCTCATGGCCTTCTCTTGGATATGTACCATCAATCGTAAGAGTGACCCCAATTAAGTTGCAGGCTTACTTCTGACATTACCCACCTGCAGTGTTCATATACCTCATCTTCCTTGTACTCTCCTCTATACTCCATCAGAAGCGGGATGATACTATCTGGACTGTGCAAGTACGATCGTATCCGTGGTATCTCCACCTTTATTGCCATAGACTCGGAAGCAACCCCAAATTACCACCTCCCCACCATGCGCCTATCCCAGCACCCCAACCCCAGCGGCCCATTAACCTCCTGAGGCAATCTGTACTCTCTTCACTATACAGGGCCGACCGTACGTCTCACCGACATTCTGGGACCAGCGAGCGTTCTGCACCAGCACCACAACCAGCGATGGGTCAGATGAGGAGGCCAGTGTCCATGCTTCGCCCAACGCTCTATCCCTTCCACGTCCAAGCCGTTCTGGAGCCAGTTTTGGAGCCCTCATCTGGAGGGGCAATTTCCTTGTCTCCCTATTCTGGCCGTTCTCAACAACAGCCCCGCAACTCGCTAGGTGGACCATCGCCATTGTTGAACTGGCCGCGCGCAGATATCATGTCGCACGCACCGCCGAAACGGACGGTACCTCGGAAGAAGGCGCCCTCCACCGAGCTCCCTCGCGAGATTGGGGCAGGCTTACCACCACCGAGTCTGTCATCAAATTTAACACGGGTATCTCAGGATCATCCTACTTCAAGTGCGAGGCATGTCTGAATACGGAATTGGCTTCTTGTACGATGTACGATCATCCTTTTTTCCGTGGATTGGGGACCCTGCGAATTCTGTCTCTGTCTGGGCGCTGTGCGCCCGGCGTCCATTCCTTATTTTACGCAGAGTTCGGGTTGGGTTTTCTTCGGTAGCACATGTTGTATTCTTACTCTTTTACTGTAAAAACGACATGAACCCTCTTTTCTCACGGGCCGGAGCCAGGGCCACCTGACTAAGTTGAGCACAGCCATGAGCCGTGAATGGCTTGTCGTCTGTATTGTTCTTTTCTTCCTGTCGACAAGCAAAGCCGGTAGGTAGAGACAGGATGGCCTTTTATTCAATCTTCCATAAGGTATCCCTCATTGTCTCCTTCATGTCCATTTTCTTCCTCCACTCTCGGCCGTCCCCTGCTTCTCTCCTCTCCCCTTGAACGCTCCCTCTCCGTTAGAGAGAATGCCCAGTCGGACTACTCAACAGCGCACTTCCTCCCGCCGCCTCCTGTTGATCAGTAGCCCTTTCCTGCTCGTCCGATTTGTCATTTTCTGTTAGTACGAGAGAAATCCCTGCGCTACGCGTCCATGATCCAACTCACACCGTCGTAGCTCTGCTAGTTTATATGAGCTTGACTGCGCTGGTATTCGCAGCTTGGAATGTGGGCGCGAGTCGAGCAGCTCGGGTTCCTGGCAAGTCCTTGAAGTAATACAATCAACAACTTTCTGGGGTTGACAATTGTGGTGTTCTAGTTGATGGATCGTCTGCCTTCCTGCTTTTCAATGGGATCGCAATATCCCTTTGCATCGCCATGTATGCGTGTCTCACTCCGCTCAACAATCCTTTGTTGACATACAGACCCTCCTCCCCCTCAGGGCACTGGCGAACTTAAAAATCTCGTCCTTCTCCACGTCGCAAGTGGGGTTCGAATGTGCTTGGACAGGGATTTTCACCTTGTTGCAAATAGGTACGATCTGGACTTTGCCTTGCAAGGTAATTTCGTCGCTGATGGAAAGAAACAACGTCATCGCTGTAACAGCGGCAAGCATCTTTGTCACGTTAAGTGGTCCTCCCGAGTTCTGTCGGGCAAGAGCACCGCTTTCGGTCTGTGCCTCCACCACCATCCTCGTCCCCATCTCCTGGCTAGCGGCGACCTTGCGTGAGTCTCTCTTTTGACTCGCAGACCCCCGCGCACCACACGTCAGGTTGAAGTTAAAAACGTTGCTGACTCGGCGCGCTCTCCCCTCGTTTTCCCAAAGTGCTCGGCTACTTCATCGCGATTCTGGCGCTATGCGTTGCCCACTTGCGCGTGCACTGGGTACTCTGGTCCGCCTCGATCTACGAAATCGCATGGTTCGACGACGTGGACAGTAGACCGCCGCGGCTTCCCCCCCTCGCCACGTCTCCTTTACACATCTCCATCACCCCCCGCTTTCGCCACCCCAGGCCCAGGCCCAGCCACAGCCACAGCCACAGCCACAGTCCCAGTCGGGCGGAAATGTCGTCGACGTGGAGAACCAACTCGCGGCAGCGGCGGACCCGGACCCGGACCCCAATCGCGAAAAGCCGCTGCCGTCGAGCCCGAGCTCGAACACCTGGTGGGGCCGCCTGCTCCCCGGTCGAGCGGGGCGCGACCATCCGTTCACCATCCGCCGGCCGGGAGAACGGCCCGCCGATCATTACTACCCGGGCGCATCGTCCTCCCTGCCCGCTGGACGACGCAATACCGTTGGGGATGGGAACGAGAATAGCAGCGACACCGGGCCAAGGGTCCCCGCGGCCACGTTTCCATATTCCCGCTCTCAGCGGGAGCAGCAGCAAGAGACACTGGGCCTGTCTATACGTTTCGGGGTCACGCCAGATTTTGACCCCGGCCCTTCTACGGATGTGGTGGTGAACGAGGACGAGCCCATCCCGCTGGGTGATCGGTCCGAGTGGGTGCGTGCACCGCAGACGCCTGGGCCCTACGCCCCGCCGCCGCCGCCGCCGCCTCGCAACGGCAGGCGGAGGTAATGTAGCACGGCGGTGGATCCGCCGTGCGTTTTCACTGCCTGCGGGAGTTGTCTCTGTATGGTCATCAAACCCTAGTAGTAAACTTTTGTAGTATTCTTTCCTTCTCCACGCAACATAATGACCCACTTTGCAAAACCGCGAGGAGCTAATGTAGCATTATATTTTATATGTAAACTTGAATAAACATAAAACAGAGGTTTTAGATGGTGTAACGACAATGTTGGGCTTGCAAACTGAAGAGGCGAAGCTTGTACAGTAGTTGATGGTGCGAACGGCGAACGTACTGAGCATGTCGAACGATGAACTGGGAATTTGGCCACGTCGCCTTTGCCTAGGCTTTTTGATCCACCGCAGCTCATGATGGGAAACGCGTGGAGAGATGGTATTAGGGCCCGGAAGCTTTTTTCAAGTCAGAACAGTCATGACAAGATAAAGGGATACTACGACACTGCCATAGCAAAGGAACTCCCCATAGGGAGCCTCGTTTACAAGAAAGGGACAGTTAGACAAGGAGGTAACAGAGCAACCGATGGCTTTTTCGCTCTGATTACCGGATAGTTGGATGGAACAGAGTTTACCTTTCATTACACCACCAAAGGACGTTTCTTGGTCAGCACTGAGAACTCAGAATATCTCCCACAGCAGGAGTTCGACCCGGTACCAACGGTTATGTATGTGTAAGGTTAGGACCCTTGTGTGCTTCTTCTTCTTGCTGAGTTTCTCCAGAATCAAGGCCGGATGCGAACGTGCTCTGGAAGTGGGCCTGAACGACGTCCCAAGGAAAGGTAGGTCAGCGGGGAAGGACCAGGATTCATCGCCTTCTTCGACATACACACAACAACAGGCAAACCGCGTGGAGACCGCGCGTGCGTATGGTCTTTGCATGCGATTGAATGGTACAGTAGATGCGGCGCACGCCGCCTCAAAACTGTTGAACGAATGCTGCTGCAGTAGCCCTGACTGAGCTCGCCGGATGTCGTCGCCTCACACCACAGAGTGCTCTCGTAATACTTTGAGGCGGTTATTGGGAGATAATTCATATTATCAATGCTCTGGAACCGTGGAAGGATTTTTTTAGCCGCAGAACTTTGATTAGGGTGCCGGAGTGGCATGGTGGGTCTCTAGAAGAGGGCACTGATCAGATGGGGACTCTTGGGTCATCGTTATCGCGTTACTTTGGATTCTACAGTTATTAATTCGGGTCGATTGGAGAGCAGAGTTTGATATCCAAGAAGACCTGGGAGCTGCCAGTGTGCATACTCGGAGGTGATAGCATGCGGTGAGAGGGGCGCGAACCTAGCAAAGGCTAAGAGAACACAACTCAGGGATCCAAATTACGTGGCGGCGGCGAGGTCGGGAACTGCCGGACCTGCGACTCGGACTCGGACTCGGACCCACGCCACTGCTCATGTGGCTCGTGCTATTGACAAATGCAATATTATAAATTAATCGCAAACTATCAATGTGCAAACCTCCCACTGTAGAAAGTCTGAAAAATCATTCGGAATACCGTAGCTCTTTTTCGAAACTATCACGAGTTGACTCGGAAAGCCGGCGGAAAAGAACGAAAGGCGGCTTGGCGTACATAGCAAAGGGCTCCCGAATTCCGAGCAGGTTCGAGCCTTCAGTCAACCTTGCGCGCCCACTTACGCCCGTACGTGGCAGATGGCGAAGGCTGATGCTGTGCCTGGTGGTGCTGTGACGGGCTCGGGCTCTGCGGCGGCACGACGATGTCGACCTTTTCCCGCCCGTAGTTGCCGGTCTCCCTCCCTGCTCCCCCTCCCCCGAGCAGAATCTCATCGCGCGTCTTGGCAGCATCCATCTCGTGACCGGCTCCGACGCCGACGCCGCTGCCTTTGCCCCAGTATGCGTACATCTGTACGCCCAGTACGAGGTTGAGCGCGAGCGCGAGCGCAAAGCCGGCGCCCACGAGCGGATCGTTGACCTCTTGGGCGGTGGTGAACAGCCGGGCGGCGCAGCCTCCGATCTGGGAAATGACGGCAAAGGCGGAGAGTTGGCCCGTGCTGCGCGCGCGGTGGTTCTGCGCGATTTGGGGCAGCTTGGAGAAGAGGGAGAGGGGAGCGTGCCGAGCTGCGCGGCGGCTAGCGCGCCCGCGGGTGCGACAAAGAGGGTGAAGCTCGTTGCGAATCCGACGAGGACGGCGGTGATGAGTTTACCGGTGGGATTGGGTGCCGTTGTGAGTGGCGGGATGAGGAGGGAGTGTTGAAGAGTATGATGAGGAAGATGATGAAGATGTTTTGGATGGTGAGGAAGAGGTTCTCTCCGTATGTGGAGAAGGGGAAGCCGTTCCGCGAGGAGTAGGCGAGGTTTATGGCGTATGAGAGTGTCTCTAGGATGTACGCGGTCAAGGAGAGGCCGCGCGCAGATTGGGCTCTAAGGACTGAGTGAAGGATAAGCGGAGCAAAGGAAAGGACAGAGGGCAGCACACACTGAGAAGAAGTTGGGGAACCTTCATTATCGTTCCACCGACGACTATTGCGACGCCAATTCCTTTGGATAGTGAATACTTGATGCATTCGACATCGTCTATATTGAGATTCTCGACGAGGGAGACGTAGCACTTCTGTTGTCGATGAGGCAAAACACAAGTGAGGATATCCGGGTGTACGGACCTGTCCAACTATTGATATACCGAGGTCCTTGATGAACCAGGGTAGATGTCTTGTAATCGTCGTCATTGTCTTCTCCGTAGCGTAGTCGTCGTCTCAGCTGCCACGCCACGCTCGCTCAACGCGACGACGTGTAGGGTCTGTGTCACGTGATTGCCTCTTTTATTATTGATTTTGGATTTCGCGGGAGACACACACTCGATGCTAAAATGCCCGAATACGACCTCACTAGGACGATAATTCCCTACTTGGATCGTCATTTGGTCTTTCCTTTACTTACCCACCTTCATGAAAGTGGTCTCTTTTCACCAGAACAAGTCGCTGCCGCACAATATGAACTTGCCAAGGGCACAAATATGGTCGATTACATCGTAACTCTCTATGAGCAATTGAACCCCGATTCCGAGGTTCCAGAAGGTGGGAATGGCTCCAATTTTCCTTCCTGTTCAATCGATCTGACGTTGTTGCAAACAAGAATTTGCTGCCAAGAGAGAAAAGGCAGTGGCGATCAATGAGCAGCTTCAGCAAGAGGCCCAGGCTGTCCTAGATGTGATCGAGAACCCAGACGTTGCGCAGGCTCTGCGCCAGGACAAAAATCAAAACTTGGCCTATCTCAAGGATAACTACGGCGTGAGTGACGATTCTCTACGATCTCCACACCTTGGATCCAAGACAAACTCTTTTCCTTCTTCGCTTAGCTCACCCTCGAGCAAATCACCGCATTATACAACTTTGGAAAGTTTCAGTACACGTACGGGAACTACTCTGGCGCCGCCGATTACCTCTACCACTTCCGCGTGCTTTCCACCGACACGGACCTGAACACGTCCGCGCACTGGGGCAAGCTCGCCTCGGACATTCTGACGGGCAAGTGGGACGTGGCGCTCGAAGAGCTCAACACCCTCGTGAGACCCTCGACGCACGCGCAGCAGGCGCGACCCCGCTCGCCTCCTCCTCGTCATCATCAGCGGCGGCGGCTGCAGCGGCAGCGGCAGCACCGACGCACTCCGAGCCGCTCGCGACGCTGCACTCGCGCGCCTGGTTCGTGCACTGGTCCCTCTTCGTCTACTTCAACCACCCCGCGGGCCGCACGCTCCTCCTCGAGACCTTCCTCGCGCCGGCATACCTCAACACGATCCAGTCCGCCGCGCCCTGGATCCTGCGCTACCTCGCCGTCGCCGCCGTGCTCTCGCGCCGCGCGCAGCAGGCCGTCGGCGGTGCAGCAGCAGCAGCACCGGTGAGCTCGCGCGTGCGGCACGCGATACGGGAGGTCGTCAAGGTCGTGCAGCTGGAGGAGTACCAGTACTCGGACCCGGTCACCAAGTTCCTCAAGGAGCTCTACGTCGAGTTTGACTTTGAGGCCGCGCAGCGTCAGCTGCAGCTCGCCGAGCGCGTCGTCGCCAACGACTTTTTCTTGAGCGAGATCAGGGAGGACTTTCTCGATAACGCGCGGTACCTCATCAGCGAGGCGTACTGCCGCATCCACCAGCGGATCGACATCGCGTACGGATTTCTTTTTTTTTAATTTTTTTTCGCAACACGTGATGTGAGGGAGACTGACTGTTTCGTTTTCCCCCAAAGCGACCTCTCTGCCCGCCTCAACCTCTCCCAGACGAAGGCGAGAAGTGGATCGTCAACCTCATCCGCGACACTCGGATGGCGCCGACGCCAAGATCGACCTCGAAAAGGCATGTCCCCCTCCTTTCCTCTCACTCACTCACTCACTTACATCTTCCCCCCCCCCCCCCCCCTCTCGGAACTGACGGTCCCTTCCCTTCTGCAGAATGTTATCGAGATTCACCGCCCGGCGCTGCCGATATACCAGTCGGTCATCGAGAAGACGCGTGGGTTGAGCATCCGAACGCAGGCGCTTGGCGCCGCGCTTAGTCGGACTGGACAACAGCCGCAGGTACAGCCTACGCAGGGGCAATCGGCCGTCGTCGAGGGTGCACGATGATAAACTTTGTAGTCTATCCTGTTCTGTTGTATGGACAAAAAGGTATATGATAGGATTGACTATGCCACTCAGCTCGTCAGCAGCGGGGGCGAGTGGTTAGTGTGGTAAATTCAATGATAGCCATTATCTTGTGACGGAGTCTACATATGTACACGACTACTAAACAATGATGACAACAAATACACCCTTGCTCCCTTCTTTGATGCCAAAGAGGCGGTAGAGGAAGAGTTAGAAATGGGAAACGGTAGTATTCGCCGTCTGAAGGGCGTGTGCACGGAACCGTAGTGGTGATCGCCTCTCTTAAGAATGCGATACGGTATCATCGTCTGGGTACAGCTGTGGAGTGGTCGTCCTCTGAGCAACCACTCCGCAACTGGGTTGGCAACAATCATAAACCTTACCTTGCCTGGGTTCATGATCCCGAGCGGGTCTATCGCCCGCTTGATCGTCTTCATCAGGCCCACCGTCCCTGCACCAAGCTCCTCGACCAAGAATTCCTTCTTCCCGATCCCGACGCCGTGTTCACCGGTGCCTGAAAATGAGGGGCGAAGCTTGTCAGAAAGGGGGGGTGAAATGGGGAACGAATGCGTGGCGGGCGGGCATTACAAGTTCCGTCGAGCGCAAGCGCACGCTCGACCATGCGGTGCACGAGATCGCGCACGATCTCGAGCTCCTCCTTCGTCTTGAAGATCAGGAGGCAATGGAAGTTTCCTGCGCGCGCGTGATGATACCCTCTCATCAGTTTCTCTCCCGAACGAGCTTCCCGGGATAACATTTACCATCCCCTGCGTGACCCACGACAGAATACAAGATACCAGAGCGCTCAATGTCTTGCTGAGTCTCGTCCACGAGTTGAGGCAGCTTGGAGATCGGGACACTGTCCAAACATCCAATGAGCAACGCGGGGGGGGGGGGCAACACGCGGCGCCCTCTGGCGGGGGAGTGGTGCGGTGCCCACCATACGTCCGTCGCCCAGGCCTTTGCTCCCTCGCCTGCATACGCCAGGCCGGAGTACAGCCCGATCTTCCTGTCCGTCCACACCGCCTCGGCCTCTTCCTTCGTCTTTGCGGGCCAGAATTTATCGCCACCGTGCTTCGTCACGACCTTCTTGACCACCTCCACCGACTCGGCGAGCATGCTGGGCGTCGTGCCCTGCAGCCTGAAAAACAGGTGGTCGGCGATGTCATACTTACGAGCGGGGTTGCCCACGGCCATGGTGGCGCGCATGAACGCCGCGTCGACGAGTTCGATGCATTCTGCGGGCAAAAAAACGTGGTTAGAGTAGAGTTTAAAATGAGAAGAAGAGCAAATGATGGTGGGGGGGAAAATTGGTGCAGACGCGTACGGATGGGGATTCCCGTCTTTAGGATTTCGATGACGGCCTCGCTTGCCTTGCGCACGTTGGGGAATCGCACGGTGGCGACGGTGGTGGGGACGACGGGTGCAAGGCGGATGGTCACTTCTGTGACGATGCCGAGGGTTCCCTCTGCGCCGATGAACAGCTTCGTCGTGTCGAATCCGGCTGACGACTTGCGCGATCGCCGTCTCGTCTTTATCACCTCCCCAGAGGGAAGAACAACTGTCTACCGAAGAGCAATCAGCGTGCCCCACAAGGTTTTCGAGGAACAATGAAGCATGCTGACTGCATTCAGGAACCATTCACCCTTCGCCGTGCCATAGCGGACCGCGTTGGCTGTTGGTCGAGAGAAGATTAGTAAAGGCTGGAGTCCTGTAATGGCACTGACTTCCGGAGCAACCGGTGCTAATCATGCCGCCAATAGTAGCCGTGGGGCCGGGATCGAGCTATGAATGTGGATGATGGACTAAGGAGAGACTTGCGTCTAGCCTTTGGCACGCACGGGAAAGAATAACGGAATGCCTTTCTCTTCAAAGTCTCGTTGATTTCCATCCACCCTACACCCGGCTGACAGACAAGGTCCGAATCCTCCTCTGAGAAAGGGAGTTCCTGACAGTCAGGTCGACCGCAGAGGACGCAGATCAGAGAGAGGGGACGCACCATGGATAGCAATTATGCTGTCCATTCCAGACATGTCGACGCATATACCCCCACCCTTCCACTACAGAGGCAGGACGGACGAAATGTTTGGCAAATGGTGACATGGTGCTATGTGAGGGAGAGATGACGCACGGCGGCAAAATGACCTTCCAGACTCGTCCCACCCGAGTAAGGGACGATGGGCATGCGGTACTTCCTTGCAACGTTGACAATCTTCACAACATCCTCGGTCGAGTGCGGATAGACCACGACGCTGTGCGGACACCCTATACCATGAATGAGGCTCAAATGTGAGCCAGCCAGCCAAGAGTCACGGTCAGTAGTACGGCATACCAGGAAGGTGTGCATAGGGAGAAAACCCATGGGTGTTTAACTGGTCCTCTGCAGTCGTCACTGCATCCTCCGAAAACGACGCTTTGAGTTCTTCAATGGCACGTGCAAAGTCGTCCGGTGTACCGTAGACAGGCTTTGATGGGGCAGACTTGATCGTCGTATCCGAACGCGCACCGACATAGTAGCCCCCCAGGCCCAAGAGAACGCCCCCTAATGCCAGCGCGAGTACGTTCGACGAAGCCGCGTTGGCCACACCTCCACCGGTTGTTGTAGCAAGTGGACGAAGGTAATGAGGATGTGGCCGCTGCCTCACACTGATACTGCTTGGAGATACCCTCGGAGTCTTCCAGGTCCTCCGCAATAGCAACATGTTGGGCCAGTTTGCAAGAGGGAATATGCTATGCCACACGATTGACACGTCCCCAGCCCCAGCTGAAACTGCGAGTCTTGGTAATCAATGAAAATATGCTCTCAGTAATGCTATTTACATTAAGGACTTGTACTCTATGATGCGCACATCCAAACGCAATGCATAGACGTGGAAGTGTTCTGATCGCCCCGTGCATGTCTGTGTCCGACTAGCCCGGCCAGCGTAGAAAGATGGTCAGCCCGCCCTAATCTGTCCCTGCTGCGCCCTTTCTGCTTCCCAATTGAAACTTACAGTTATCATCAAATAGTGAGGCTTTTCAGCCAAGTACGAAATGGCGCTGCATACTATGCTTGGCAAGTCCCACTGGAAAGCCAACCATGACAACTGCATACTGCATACTTTCCTTTTTTGTGAGTACTGTGTCATTACTAGTAACATGGTCTAGATACTCTGGGATATTCAAGGCCCAGAACTGGTGTTGTACGGTATCGCAGGCGGAAATAAGGTCCCTTTCTCTCTAGCTCTAACTGGTCCTACTTGATTTCCATGTCGTGCAATCCTTATCGCACACGTCAGCAAGTTGCATGCTTCGTGATCAGAATGGCGCCCAGCTTCTCTTCCGACTCGCTCCGAGTCGCCCTCATTGATACACCGTGAGATCCGCGGAAACCCCCAACGACAAGTACAAGTCATTCAGCCTGTTGCCATATCCGTGCCGGAGTGGGGTGATCAGGGGATGATCGGTAAAAACGAGTGCGTCACGTCGGGCGAGTTCAAGCAAGGTGGATCGGAGAAGAGAAGAGGGTGAGCAAGATGAATAAGAACAGGGAGGGAGGACGGTACGAAGACACAGAGTAGTAAGACCTCAGAACCGATACGCAACTCGTTGTGATACTATCCCGAGTCGGAGTCAAAGTTTAGAAGGGCTAATTGGCCAGGACTTGGCTTAGAGAGGAGGTATGGGACCTTAGAGGGCAAGCGGGGGCCTTCCAAAAACGACGCCTCAGAACAAGTCGCATGGGGGAATCAAGGGAAAGGTTAGCAGTCAAACTTTGAACCAAGGCCAAGTTCATTCTATGCCCGCCTTGAAGTGGCCTGGCCCTTGAAGACCTGGGCGAAGGAGGAGATCGCAGCCCACAGTTGATCGTGCGCCTCGTCCGGAATGGAACCTCAGCTCCTGCCCACCCAACCGCTGAGTTGTCGCACCTATTTGATCCGAGTGGCGAATCCCCATCTCCTCAATATAGACTGATTTGGGGGGTCTCGGGTCAGTTCGTGTGTCACGCAAACTCGAAGATCCCAACAGTTTTAATGATCCCGGCGGTCTGGAGCACGTCCGCGGCTGAGACGATCGACGTTGAGGTGCCGTCACCGTGCACGGTCAAAACCGGGCATAAGGCTGATTGGCCCTCTACGGGAGAAGTCGACAGCGAGCGAGCCGACCACCTTTGGGAGAGCCGGCACCCGGAAGTTGGAAGGGAAGTCGACTTTGGAGGATGCCCGTCGAAATGCAAAAAGGGACCCGAGGTCAACGAGAACACGGGCGTAAGTAACGTCATCGTGCGCCGCAACAACTTGAACAAACCTACCCGCCCAGTCAGTCTGATATCCAGCACGAATGCCCACTCACCCGTACCCCCCCACACATATCATTCCTGTGCCACCATTGCAGTGACCGATCTCCTCGTGCCTCCTCCACAGAGCGTGCCATCATAGCGTAGGCTCACTGTGCGCGCGTGCAACTATAAGTTTCTGGCTCACCTTTGTCTCGGCCTATCTTTGGAGAAAATTTACAGTAGAAAAGGCGGCTTTGCCCGCGACTGTGTAGTTCGGTTCGGTCCGGTCCGTACCGCAGCCACGCCGTAGACTCGCACTGTAATGCATGCCTATCTCCATCACATTTGGGCCACGCTTCAGACAGCGCTGCTCAACCCCATCTCCGATGTGCGGGCCCAGCCAAGTGTACCGTCAGTGTACCTCAAGTGAAGTGCCTATGCCTCGTACTCACAGATATCGCTTACACCGTGCCTCCTTCATACCGAGGGGTACAGTACTCATACATTCTCTGACGTTTGTTATCCTAGGTCACGTACATATGACGAAAGACTCATCAAAAGTAAAGGGCAGATGTGAACATCTTGGGGCAGGCGCTGCTCCTAATCATTGCTAACAAGAAAAGAAAACGTACAACATAGCAATAAATATTTGAAATGCTATCGAAAACATCATGTGGAAATACATCTCGTCTCTGACATCTGAACATCATCTTCGTGAGAGGACTAGCTATCCGGATATAACTGAGCATAAGAAACCTGTGTCAGCGTTGCACAAAATGTCACAGCCGAAAGGGTGTGTACCTTCCCAGGATTGAACAAGCAAAGAGGATCCACAGCTCGCTTGATCGTCTTCATGAGGTTGACTGTGCCCTCCCCAAGCTCTTCGATCAAGAAGTCTTTCTTTCCGATGCCGACTCCATGCTCCCCCGTGCCTACGCAAAGCGAGGGTTCAACGCGCGAAAGCGGGGAACATGATGCGCCTGAGACGTACAAGTGCCGTCGAGTCTGATGGCTCGCTCGACCATCCGGTGGACGAGTTCGCGAACAATTTTGAGTTCTTCCTCATCCCGGAAGAGTAGCAGCGAGTGGAAGTTGCCTTATATAACTGGTCATTCACCGCACATGTGATATAACAAAAGCCATCGGTCCTCACCATCACCTGCGTGTCCAGCAGTTAGATATTTGATATCGTGAGCTTCGATGTCCTTCTGTGTCTCTTCTATGAGCTTTGGGAGATTTGAAATAGGGACACTTCATGGTACCCGTCAGAAGTCACTCCTGGGCCAAAAAAAATGGAGAAATATACATACCAGACGTCAGTGAGCCACCCTTTTGCATCCCCGCCAGCGTATGCAAGGGCGGTGAAGAGAGCGTTCTTGCGGTCTTGCCAGATGAGGTCGCCCTCCTCCTGCGTCCCTGCTACCTTGAACCTTGAGCCCCCATGTTTCTCGACAATCCGCTGCACAATCTTTGCAGTATCGTCCATCGCAGCCGGAGTTGCACCTTGTAACTTGAAGAATAGGTGATCCGCAACATCATATTTATTCCCCGTTGCCCCTGCGACGTTTGTTGCATTCATGAAAGCCGAGTCCACAAGCTCAACGCATTCTGCAAAAAGGACAGATCATTTTGAGCTACATGCCTAGACAGGCTAGACTGAGATCGGAGATGGTTGATACGCACGAATATTGACTCCCGTGTTAAGAATCTCAATTACGGCTTCAGTTGCATGTTTTGCGCTGGGGAATTGAGCAATGGCGACCTGTGTGGGAATAACAGGAGCCAGGCGCACGGTCACTGTACGACCCATGGGCCATTAGCGTGAAAACCGGTGATCATGGCGGTCCAACGCACCTTCCGTAACAATGCCGAGTGTGCCTTCTGCTCCAATAAACAGTTTCGTTACATCAAACCCAGCTGAAGACTTGCGGGCGCGCTGGCGCGTTTTAATGACCTCTCCGGAAGGTAACACCACGGTCTGAGGACGTTGAAAGTCACTTCTACAGCCTCTAATTTTCCTTGAGAGTTACGTACCGCATTCAAGAACCACTCTCCTTTCGCGGTACCGTATCGAACGGCATTCGCTTCGAGGTATAAGATGATATCGCTAACAGAGGAGAAAGAAAGAGCTCACTTCCAGAACACCCCGTGCTGAGCATGCCACCGATAGTCGCAGAGGGGCCCGGGTCGATCTGTTCTTCAGTTGGTCGAGGCGTGTTGCAACGTAAAAAGAAAACACCCACAGGGAAGAACAAAGGAATTCCCTTCTCCTGGAGGGTATTATTCATCTCCATCCAGTCCACACCGCTCTGGACAACCATGTCCGAGTCTCCCTCTTACGTAGAGCGCCGTCTAAATCAGGTTTACTATGCGGGCAGGGCAGGTACTCACCATGAATCTCTAGAATCTGATTCATATTTGACATGTCGATGCAAATACCACCATCTTCACGCTGCGGAGGCGACGTCATTGAGAAAGCAAAGAATCAAAGTGTACGAGAAGCACTCACGCCGATGAAGTGGCCCTCCAAGCTCGTCCCCCCAGCATAAGGGACAATAGGCATGCGATATTTGTTAGCGGTCTTCACAATCTTCACAACGTCCGACGTCGAGTTTGGATACACGACAACGCTATGGGCAACGCCTAGGTAGGTCCGTCCGTCTAGTCAGTATCGAGGGCATGAATAGTTATGAAAATGTTGCCTCTGTTCACCTTCGTGCATCACATTGGGAGAGAAGCCGTGCGTGGTAAGGTTGGCAGGGTCTGTCGAGACCACTCCTTCCTCAAAGGATCCCTCCAGCTCCCTTATCGCACGCCTAAAGTCTTCCTGGGTACCATAAACAGGCGGCGTGGCTTCTGCGGCGCTTGTTGCGTTGATTGAAACCGGACCACCGGTAGATCCAGCATAATATGACCCCAACCCGACCAGTGCGGCGCCTAATGCAATCGCGAGACCGTTTGATGATGATGAGCTGACGGCGGCTGCTAAGGAGCTCGCTGTGGTAGAGATAGGGCGAAGGCGGCGGGCTAGGGTGGTGGTGGACTGTGGGAGACCTCTGCGGGACGCGATGGCTTTGCCAAGTTGATAAGATCCACGAGCTTGCCTCGTTACAAAGTGCATTGTGATCGTGAACGAGGGTCAAGAATTCTTGCTTCGCAGGGGTCCCAAGGCCCAAGATATGTTCTTTCAACGAGCCCAGGCCATGCAGTCGGTTTCAAGTATTCGGATGGGCTCGCACTGGCGCTCCTCCACTCATCAGCGGCAGGCTGCAATCCAATATCCGAGCGAGACCTATGATGGGTGGGGTGCCAGTGGCTTCCCTCCGAGTCGGCGCCTCACTTGATTTAGTAAGCCCAGGCAAAGCGCCCTGAGTTACATTACCTACATACATACGATTCGGATGGAAGTTGCGACTCGGACGGCTCGGTTCACTCCTCTATAATGAACGCACGATCGAGATCAGGTAAGAAGTCACGAAGACATAGACCTTGCACCGTGATTAGCCGGCGCTGCATAAGACTTGTCAACTTCAAGTTGCTTCTCCGGCCGGAGCTCGCCAGTGTGGTCACTCGATCACATACGATAGGACATTACGAAAGTTTCAGTTGGGCCTTATTCAGAACGCCCCAAGCCCTCGTTATCTGTTATCATAAATCATGATGATGGAGAGGAAGACTCGACTCACTCGACCTAGTCCGAGGGCTATAAGGCGGGCCGGTAGAGACCGGATTACCGTAAGGTTAAGGTCCTGCTTTAGCCAATCAGATTTCGGGATTTTTCCCACCTGGATAACAAAACAGCTAACAATGGACATTTTACTGACCACAGTAATCTCTTTGCTGCATTCGAGAACGGGTCCATCTACTCTTATCACCCCCATTTTGATCGTACAATGAAACTGAAGTGAGTAATCATCTTATATTTAGATACTGTAACGTCCTGTATTTGGCGCTACTACCCAGGTATACAGTAATAAATCCCAGTAGAGAAATGGGTTTAGAGGGGAATACTCTCGAAGCGCAAGGGTGATAGTCGGAATGGACCTTGCTGAGAATAGGACAAGAGTGTGTCAGCACGAGCTTCTTTGAGCCGGGGTTTAACGTTGAACGTTGAACTAGCGGCGTCGGCTCAGTCTCGACACTGGCACGCGGCGCTCCTTCGGTGACCCTCGGGCATATGCGGCGGCGTCCTCGTGTCGGGCCTCGCATCGGCAAAGATGACGGCACTGGGGATGTCAAATGGTAGTTTCAATGGTTTCATAGGTAATTACTTGGCACTCCCCCCGTCGTGCAACGAACGTGGCTCCGGACACTCACGGTTGAAATGCCCCCCAAACCAATGCAAAAACAGCAGAAATCGAATCGCGCTTCCGCAGCGTGCTCCACATGCGCGCAGTTCGGGACTGGCTTCCGTCCGTCCGTCCGGGTGTACCCCATTGGACGGCTATGGTGAGCGAGCATGTGGCCGAGCGGTCGCCGTTGAGGGGATGAGCCACAGTTCCCACTAGACCCCAGCGAGTCTACAGTATATCAGCGCCCAACTCTGACCGCCTCTTTGTCAGCAGTTACATGCACGCGGTATAAAAGTTCGAAAAACAAAAAAGGTCCAAAGGTCCAGGCGGGGAACCGACTTCTTCACCTTCTTAAACGCTGGCGATTATCCCTTCAACTTTGATTTCATGGTCGAAGGTGGCATCTTGGCGGCTCCGAGTCCTTTGACACGCCAGCGCAGTTTCCACCCATTCCCCCGATTTCGTGGAAACGCACCTCAATCACGGCCCGATTCTCTTCTCTATCGCCTTGGGCGACACACGTTGGCTAGGATTCCGGCGTAGTCAAGGCACACTGAGAATGCTCGATAAAGGTGTTTGAAGGGCTGATATGTGCCTTTGTCCACTCTGGCAGGACTGGCCCTGATGTCAGGGTTGCCCACCCGTACGACGATTGGGCCTGGTGGAAAGCACGTTCGTCGGCCAACGTGACAATGACCACCGCCCTGGCCCTCGGTGGATCTGCTGGGATCACTCGACTATCGTGTATTCTGGACGTGGAGACAGATGGCCTTACTGCCCTACGCGGGGTTCAGCGTTATCAATGGTGTCTCAGTGTACATGAAGGTCCCGTGGAAAAGGGCTGTTCAGTCCAGGAGATGAAAGTTGAAACCCCGGGTTTGGGGGTTTCACCTGTCATCAGAGATGTATGTCCGGAATCTGGTGGTGGCGCCAGTCTCGTGAAATATCGAGCGCAGCTTCGGTCATAGCGGGCGGGAGGCGGGAGCAATCCGAGTCAGAGACAATTCGGTATTATAGCTCGCCAGAAAAAGAGAAAAGAGTCGCGGGTTCCTTGGCTCGCCTTCACTGGTAGCTCGAGACACTCTTATCCTCTTCCTCCCGAGTCATAGCAGTTTCCAGGTATTTTGTGCGTAGCAAACGAGGTATTCGAATTCCAGCAAGTCTTCCTGGTGGTCGGTTTATTCTTCGGCCGAGGGGTGTGTCGATGATGTGGTCCTTTTTGCATAGGTGTTGACCGGAAGCTAGCCAGCCGCGTTGATGCCCCCTTTCTCGTCCCTCGGCGAGGGCTCCTAGGCTCGAATCTGCTTCACATTCTGGCCAAGACCTGCTGCTTGTAGTCCAACCAAGGTTTCGTAGGATGGCAGCTAATTTGGGGTGGTTCAAGTTTTGTTGTAAGCGTAGCTAAAGGCTCGCGAGGCCAAAGGTTTTTCGCGCCAAACCGGCTATACAAAAAGTGATACATGAGATCAGGGTATTACGTGTATGCGTATTGCGAGTCGCATTTGAAAAAACAAGACATCTTGGTTGTTTCTCCCAGCACGTTTCAAAACTCTTCGTCTGTCCCCTCCTCTTCCCAATCGACGGCTTCCAACGCTTGCTCGCCCTCAGCATGCAATTTATCCAACTCGGTCAAGCTCTCGAGGAAGCCCGTTTCGTTGAATGCTCGCAGCAACATCGCGAATCCTTCTGTTTCGTAAGCCCTCAAAACCTGCCACAAAAAAAAAACCCGTTCGTCAGCATTGAACCCGGTCTGCGCGTCGTTCCACACAGCTGGCGTACCGTCTCACTGCATCCCGTACAACGGTCATATGCGGCGCCGACGATCTGCATGTTGCGGAACTGAGCAAGAAATCCGCGCAGCTGGTGTGGGACGAGCCCCAACACGCTTCCTCCGTCCTCCTGTTCTTGTTGGGGCTGCTGCCCTGGCGGTGGTGCGGGCGCGTGGACGCTACAAAGCGATAAGACCCGACATGCATACAACGTCGCTCGGAAAGAGCAGGACCTACCCTAAAGGGTGCTGAAGGAGTGAGACGAGCAGCTCCACAGCTGTCGCAGACGCGATTGGCGCGAGTCCTGGACGCGTTACTGTGCACATCTGATCCAGTGTGCGGTCTGTAAGGGACTAGACACCATTGGTATGCATGCGGCAACTTGGTCAGCATCAAGAATCACGAACGCAGATGGGATATAAACACACGTCTGCGGGAGCAACGATATCGTTGCAATAGTAACAACCAAGTCTGTTCGAACCATGCGCAGACTTGTCGCGCGCACCATGCCGCATAACAAGGTACGAGTCAAATCCAAGTGCGGCGTTCAGGACAATCTACACCATGAGAATAAGACAATGAGGAGGCCAGGGAACGAGAATGCGCGCCTTTCCCTTCGCCGAGCCGAGTACCGTGGGAAGCCAGCGGCTTTCACGTGAGTCCATCAGGAGGAAGATGGCGTCATGCTCGTCAAAGAGAACCTCAAGGGTATTAACGTCCGCCTTGGCCTGCTCCTCAGAGCCTGGTGGAATTGGATGGCCTGGCATTGGAATGGACAGTGTTACTCCCCGGGCATCCTGAAAGCGTTATTGGCACGGTTCTCTGATGTGATGTGTGCCTGGGCGTACAACTCCGGGAGAAATCCTCTTCAACCGTTCGGCGGCGGCCTCAGCCTTGGGCCTGCCGCCGTGGAGACAGTCATCAAATTCGAACAACGGTTGTCGGACAGGGTTTGAGAAGGACACCCTGCCCGAGTCAACGAGCGTGATCTTGCGAACGCCCCAACCCTGAAATCCGTGTTGAAAACAGCCACGCCCGTGAAGCTAGCTGACTGACCATGAGTGTACGCGCGACGTAACACCCGAGGGTGCCTGCCCCAAGTAGTAAGCATCGCGTTTGTGCGATCTTCTCCAGGTCGAGGGCGGGGAGAATCCGCCAACGCATCAATTTAAGGTTAAGATCTACTGCTTGATCCGCGAGTCTGTCATTCCAGACTGATTATCACCTGTGTACGGCCAGGATCAAAATGAGACGGACCTTTTAGGGTCCATCATAGGCGCAAGATCTGCGACTCGCGCGCCGAGTTTACCTTGTACGTTCTTTTCCCACCCGACAGCACTCGGTTTAGCCGTGCTCGTTGGACCACCACGCAGGATGCCAAAACGACTCGATGGCGCATCACCACGCCAGCACAGCACCCTCACTGTCTGCGTCGCCTCTGGGTGCACTGCACGAAGGTATGCCAGGAGATTGCGCAGGGGCCATCCTGGTGCAGAAGGTTGTGCCGATGGGTCGAGGAAGCCAATCGTTCGCTAAAAGGTCGCCGCCTGATTCACCCTGGTCCCGAGGAGACGCGGGATATGGGTACGCACCGACTGCTCGGGCACGTTTGCAAAGAAAGCGGTGAACTCTTGCACCGAGGCAACCTCAACGCCAGCATCCTGCGCGGGCCGTACAAGGAAGAATGCGGGGGCTGTCGGGGGGAGCTGTTCCGTGAGCGAACGGAGCTGAGCTTCGGGGAGGTGGGCGTCGGCCGAGGTCCAGTCATCGTCGATTTCCCACAAAGGTTGGGCGGCGAAGGCAGGAAATGCGAACCAGTAGTAGAATTTGTATTTCTTAAGGTCGGCGAAGGTAATGAGCAAAAACCTTGTTAGCGCAGAAGTGTCGTGGTTCTCGATAATGCTATCCCAATCTAGGGTCCCGAGGTCATTGGCATTTGGCATCTGTGCGCCTATCCGGGCGACCTAGCTAGTAAGGCCCACCGCGAAACGCAGGACATACCTCATCTGATAGCTGATTGAAGAGGGCACGCTTGTCAGCGTTCTTGAATTCCTCGATCGTGTTGTAATTCTTCAAGATTCCTTGGGCAGGAACCGAGTGCGGAGGAGGGCTGGCATAATGAGCGTCCCATTGGGACGAGTGCAGAGACACTACCTATAACCATCAGAAAGTCCTTCTCCGCCACTGCAATGTTACATCCTAGTGCGACCTCTTGTCCTGTGTTCCGGTCTTTGATGGTACGCCCAGCTGAGTACGTTACCGTAAGCGGACTGTCTCGTCCGACAGACGAAGGACTTCGAGCTTCAGCCGACTAAGTTCGTGCCAGAAGGTTGGTTGAACGATGGATGTGAACTGTGCAAACTGGACTACCGGCATGGTAGTGTCCGAGGATTGACAAGGATGGGCTTATCGGATTCTCTCGCGTTGCGGACGAAGACAAGTGTCTGGTTTTAGTACTTTTTTAGTCAATCACGGTCACATCCAGCGCATGGCCAGTTTAATTTGAATGCCCACTGATCCTAATCCTAAAATCAAAGTCCAGTCCATGAAACTGCTCTGCTACTTTGGACGGTGTCTGCTGGTCATCTCGAAGGTTCACGCCACGAGGATTGCATGGCACGTGACGAGGCACGTATCCCACTTGGAACACACACGATGACCTTTTCCCTGATGCCTCTGTCACCCCTAGCCCTAGCATTGTCTACGCGCCCTCATCTTTTTTCCATGGGCACGAGGCTAAATTCTTTTCCCGTGCTGCGTGAAATTCTGTTTCCATCGGCGAGGCCTCTAGGTCTCCTATGAAGATCTTGACCTCTTTCCGGCCACAAATGAGCTTTGTAAAGGACTCATACTCAGCGCAAACAGTATACAGAAGGAGTTCTAGCTCAACATTGGGTGCCGCCCTGACCTCTCCCATCACAATGCATACATGTGCTGGATCACTTCCCACATCGCTCATCTAGCGCAGTGTCAGTCTTAACCAACTTTCGTGTAGAAATTAGGAACTCAATCACATTTACCAATTGAATATCTTACGTACAAAGCCCATAACTATCCGCATAGGTCTCAACGCACCATGGATAATAGACATATGTATAAGCATTGAACAGAGCCAAGGGATTGTGATTGGGGATGCAGCGCTGGGCCCAAGGAACCGGCGGGTAGAAAAAGGGTATATTCTTTCTCATACGTGCGGTTCCTTTGCCCCACATGATACCAAGGTGGATGAGGTTCGCGTTTGTGACACCTTTGCGCGCTTGGACGTAGGCTAGCTTCAGTCCTGGTCCTGGTCCTACTTCTGCCTCCGTAGCACACATCAGCTTCAGCCCTTTTGGCTATATCCACATCATCTGGAGCACAAGCACACAAACGTCCAGCTGAGACGTCCTAGATGGGGCCAGAGTGGTTGGTCAATCCCCGTCGCAAGTCCTCCAGGTACTGCTTCATCACCCGCGACCAATCCCGATGCCGCCACGCATCCTCATGCAGCGCTCCCTCCAATACCACGAGCCGCCCCAGAGGTTCTCGAGTCCTACCAGCACCGGGACGAACAACGGCTCCTGCTCCATCCTCCTCTACATCCCCATCCCCGGACGCCCGTAGCACACCGAATATTTCCCGCCCCATCGATGGGGGACGACCTCATCCCGCTCACTGACGAGCACCATCGCATGGCACGCGAGGCCGCGTAAAAATGTATGCGCGGTGGTGGCAGCGGCAGCGCGGGCGTCCCACCTGTCACGCACGAAGGGGCCGAGATAGCGGTAGGGTAGCCAGCGCTGCGGGTAGAGCGCGCGAAGCATGTCCGGCACGCTCGTGAATGCATTTTCGAGGACGAGACCATGTATGGCGGGGGCGGGGGAATTCGGTACCCCATTGTCCTCAAGCTTGTGGCGGGATGATGATGATGATGATGATGCCAGCAGGCAGAGCGCGATGGATGCACCGAGGGAGTGGCCATAGATCGTCAGGCGCGACGTCGGGAAGCGCGAAGCGGCAAAGGCGAGCACCGCGGCGTAGTCGGCGGTGAGACCGGCTTGGGTAGGACGGGCTGCGGAGGATGTCCAGTATGAACGCGGGGCGGGCGCGAGGATAGTCAGTGATGGGACGGCATTCAGCAGAGTGGCGAAGACGGGGAGGCGGTGGAGTGGGTTTCCGGCGTTGCCTGTGTATATGTACAGCATACACCAATACCCGGGATGAGATGACGAGTCCTCGACGAACGATGAGAAAAGACAAATACATACCTTGGAAATAGATGACGACGTGTTCGGGAGAAGATGAGGCCACGTCACGGCGCCGCAGCAGTAAAGTTGACAGTCGAACGGTGTTTGGTTGGGAACTGGGGATGGAAAGCTCCTCGATATGAATGCCCTTCGGCGTGTACTTGGGGTACAGGTCCCTAAGCGACTCCGTCCTTGAACCTGGCGGTGCATATCCTGCCAGCTGGACTTAGCGCACGATGGAAAGCGCAGAGTGCACGCGTCGCCAGTCACCCATGTATATCACTTTGCGTTGAAACACGACGAGCATCATGCACTATAAGCGAACGGCGCAGCGCACATCCCAAAGAGATTGGTGATCTGTCGTCTCCTCCAACTGAAATCGTACACGAGAACGGACCTTGTATGCCCATAATGCCATCGGGAGACCAACAAACGCAGACAGGAGCAACCAGCCTGATGGTGGATTGTCACTGGGTTGTATCAGGAGGCCGGTCGCACGCAGAGTACTTGTTACGGCGAGGGGAGGAAGACGAGGTAATGAGGCGTATCGAGTGGCATTACGGAGGCGGGCACAGAGCCGTGTCGTGATCCACGGCGACATGGACGCAGGCTTCAAGGTGCCGGCGCCTACCAGCACCAAAGAATTAAAGGATCGAATTTGAAGCTTTGAAGGAAACGCGGTGTCGCCTTGAATGTCTTGGCTAGCGCGGGCCTCTCCCCATCCACATATTTTCACTGTATTCTTTACGATGGCCACTCTACCCACTCATCAAGACTTCGATCTCGAGGCTCAACGACCTGCTGAAGAGGTGGGAAGAAGCGAGGGACCTCAGATGGCTCATCCGAACAAATCGGCACCGCCGTCGTCTCGGTTCAGAAGACCAGGCAGTCTCACACAGCGAAGGTGCGATCTCGACTTCCCCTCATCGTCACAGATCAAACATGCCATACCAACACTTCATCAAATAGGAGATGGTGAAAGCGAGATCAACCCCCCACCCCAGTCTGAGCACGACGATGAAACCAGACTCAAAGCCGAAACATTTCTCCTCGGATACCATTCCCTTTCAATCTTTCCCTGAGCTTGAACAACCCGATGGTCACCTCCCCTCCCTGCTTTGTGCATGGGACTTTAGACTCCGTTTGGGGCGCCGAGGAGTACACTTGGAAGATCTTGTGGCCTCTAAAACGACGCCCTTCATCATTGATATTTCCAGGACAGCTCGTCCTCGGGCATTTCATTACTTGCCCAGTTTCGCCACTGCTCGGTTTGCGACAAGCGAAAACCGCTGAATATTTGATACTGTAGACGAGAGGCATAATAAGCTTAGTGGATCAACCGCCTACAGTAGTTGATCACTGTTGTGGATATCAAACCTACAAAGCCAAGACATGATGACAATTACCAGTAGCTCTGTGTGGCATTGGTAAAAGCCACCTTGAGCCAGTAGTAGCCAACGAAAAACCACAGAACCAAGGCGCCGCATCCCGCATCCACGATTGATCCAGACCACAGCCACAAGAAAGCGAGGTATGATCACGAATAATATACCAGTCAGACCGTCGTAATACGTACCCCCGTCGCATCTAAAACAAGTGCCAGCTTCAGCACAAAAATCTCCTTACTTGCCCCTTTCAGCTCTTTACTTTCAGCTTCTTTCATCTCTTACTCTCAGTTCTCGAAGTTACACCGCGCACCATCGTCATCGTCATGGCACACAGATACGATTTACGCCCAAATGCTAAGGGTCGCACTGGGCGCCAGAGCACTGACGACCAAGCTGAATATACGAGTAGCAGCGGCACCAACAACGACAGAATCAGCACGGGCCAAGACATCATCGACGAGCGAAAAGACAAATCGGTTTCCGTCGATTCGAGCCTTGGTCTCTCGCTCGCGGCGGAGGCAGCGGATACTACGCAATCTCCACAAGACTTGGGGGAGCAACGACTGGAGGACTGGCGCAAGCGTAGCGTCATGTCCTCCACAAAAACAACAACTAACATGGGATCAACCACGTATCGGGTGGAGCGTCCACCGAAATTGTGGGATGATGTCCAAGCTAGTCGGAGGAGGATGGAGGCAAAGCGTCGTGCCGAGGCGCCGCGCATAGCCGAGGAGCAGCTGAGGCTCCTCTACGATGCGACTCCACAACTCCTGGAGAAGCGCATGGAGGCGCTCCTCCGAGAACGCGACGCTGAGGTCGCACGGGTGCGACGGAAGTGGGAGCGAGCCCGGCCCCGCGCGATTGAGCGGGGCGAGATAGTTCTGGAGGAAGAGGAGGTGGCCGTGGAAAGGAGGATCACGGAGAAGGACCGCGTGGACTCGCCTGCTTACGCACCCACAGAAACGTCGTCGACGGTCGGCGATGAGGACAAGGAAGTCAATGAAGGCGACGATGACGACATGGACGAGGATGAGGACAACGAGGAGGGGTTGCGGAACCGAAGCTGGTCCTGCTTCGCGATAGAGCGCCCGCTGTCGTGTCCGGTGACACGGCAGCCACTGCGCCGCCAACCGGCGCAGTTGATGGTACTTCCCTAGCTGGGCTCGCGCTCGGATACGGCGGCCACACGAGCACGGTGGTGAGAGAGATGGGGACCAAGATTCGGAGATGGGTGAGGTGTACTGTGAAAGACAAACAATTGACCCGGTCGCGGCCGGCCCGTCCCAACAAACGGTACTAATACAATACCATCACGTCGCACACATATTGTATACAAGTACACCCTGGCATTGGCGTGCATTTACAAGACATTTCCGATTCAGGTACAAACCCGCAACACAGGCGTGTATGACTCTTGGGACTGGAGATCTCAATCGTCCGACGGAGACATAAATAGTCGTGGATATGGATAACAACCCACCTGAACAAGGACCCGAAGAAAAGTGGACTTCGACGGCAGTGCTGACGCGCTCTAGACCCTTTACGGAAAGGAAGCAAAGAGTTATGACGAGGCCCGCATCCAATCCTTGAAGATGACATGGATGGTGTCCTTATATTCGTCCGTTCATCCTTTGTTCATGCATATAACTGAGTCAGTTATGTTGATCCATAGCCCTGCAGGTAGGTTTATTTTCGGCTGTCCTCACATCGTTCGTAATCGACAGTAAACAGAACTTGCAACCTAACCCCGCAGAGCAAACGGTTTATTTTCTGCAACAAAACGTCGCCCTCCTCACTCAGATATCCCAGCAAATCTCCGCCATCGCTTCACAGGCATCTATCCCTTCTGCTCAGTTACCCCTCTCCCTGCTTTCAACAAATCGGCATCCGAAATAGGCATAAATGTTTTCTGGTTCATGGCCCTCTTCTTCAGTCTTTAGCGACCCCCTGAAAAGTGCCCGGCTTCGGTAATGCTTGTGCGAAGGATCCGGAAAAATGGTACATGCCTGTGGTGGCAGATGCTGTACCTCTCCTCCATGTGTCTTTATTCCTATTCTTCGCGGGGCTTTGCGACTCGGTATGGCATATCGATACGAGAGTTGCTCTGGGCACCACTGCTCCCATCGGCGCCAGTGGCTTGCTTAATACCTTCACTACGATTGCACCCACCTGTCTTCCTCCCCCTCCCCCCAGCGGACGTACCGAGAGTGGACTTGGACTTCTTTCCGGACTTCTCCGTGTTTTCGCTTGGCCGCTGTAAAAGTTTCATAGTTTCTTCGGCCCACGGATTCCTTCGCTTTTGCCAATCGAGATCTAGGTCGCTCCAGACTATCATTGTCAGCTTTTGAGACAGAAAGAAAGCTCGAAAGATGAACTCGAACGCAGATTGAGGATCCGTCAAATCGAAAGATTTGGTTATGAATTCAACCTTGAAAAGTATTGCATTAGCCAAGGCGATCCTGTCAGAATCAGTCGAACACTACCTCGATGGACCCAACGTCAGGCTGGCAAACAAGGTGTAGCAAGCCTAGTTGCTGCGAGTGTAGTAGTCGCCCTGTGATGACAAGGAAGAGATGGGAAACGGGGACACTAAGCTGAACGTGAACGTGAGCAAGGAATAGAAAGACAGCCCGTAGACGGCAGTTTCACGGTCGTAAGTGCCGAGACGGACGAGAAGACGAGAGTGCATGAAGGAGACGAAAAGGAGTGGGGAAACGCAACTGGGATTCACCAAAGTAACTGATCTGCTGAGTTACTGCTTAAATACATGTTGTCCCTACAACTCTGGGATATTAAGAGGCCGGTTGGACGGCGTACGCGTTGTCAATGTCCACGAACATGTAAGTAAACATGTAAGAGGAAGGGAGCGAAAAGGGAAGTGAGAAGGAGATTAGCAGGATTTAGTGACAGCAGCATTCGTCTTGCGCTGGTGGTTGAGAGTGTGATGACAGTTGGAGGGGAAGAGACGGCGAGGTCTTGAAGAGGGATGGTTTGGAGGCAAGGGGGACAGCGGGCGTGATAGCGACGAGTGGCTTGGTGGGCGCTCCGGCGTGGCTGATCTGATCTGTTCCGAGTGTAGATTCGAGGTATAACCTTACAAAGGTGCTGATGAGCCTTAAAAGACTCGTCGATATAGATGGCCATGATGACGATCGGTTTAACGGTTGTCGAGGCCCGCAGCCAGTTGCCTATTTAAGCAATGCAGGCGGCTTGTAAAAGCATACGATGTCCATCACCTCAATTTTCTTGGGAGTTGACTTTGAGGATGATGTGCGGAAAGTTGTGGAAACCACTATGCGGAGTGTAGCCCATTGTTTGGCTACTTGTTTCGATCACAAGGTGAAAAGGAAGCTCCAAACGACTGTCACATCGGATTAAAACCTTATGATGTGAAAAATCGACTGACAAACCACACACGACATCCCGAACCGATGGAGACCACACCAAAAATTGCAGAATGATGGTACGTACTTGAGATTCTTTAGCAGCGTCGTAATTTGATCTATTTCTAAGCTGCGAACAACTGAAGATACTGGCATAGTGGCTGAGTTCGTCACTCGTTACTCGGTCCAGTTCCGATACGTTGGTTCCTGTAGCTTCCTCGAAAAATGAACCCGAACGGGACAGGACAAAGTTCCGGTCCCGGAGTCGCAGATATTCCTGGAACAACAAAAATCAGGTGGTCTGCAACAGCGGAGTACTGCACGTACATTTTCTTCAGTAGCGTCGTCCATGTAACGTTTACGCATTATAAGTTTCTCACAGGCTTCAAAAAATTCTGATCTCCCAGCTTGTCTGATATCATTGTGGTTCAGATCATCAGGGCCTAGGTGAATCCAACGTTCAAAGCCTCGAAGCTTTGTTGTAAACTCATGTTTACTCGATGGGGCTAGAGGTGCGACGATGGTCAGTAAGGGCAGGCAGATAAATGGAGGACAAGAATGGGTGAATGGTGAGTAACAAGAGCACGACGGAATAGCAGGGACTATTCAGATTTTGCCATTTACCCGAACCAGGGATTTGAACGATGACTTGAAGATGGCTATACGGAGGTTGCTCGGGTCATATATCCGAGATCTTGGCGACCTCATCAAGCTGAACTGACTCCTGCGCGTTTTTACCAGTGAGGTGCTTCCGCTCATCTTTGGGGGGAAATGGGAGATCAGCCTGTAAAAGAGTTGGTTGTACTGTCACTGGCCATGGTCATCCTCACCTTCCAAATGGTCAGATCGGCAGCATCAATGCCACGGAGCACGCCGTACTGGCCCTCTTCCTTGATGAATCTACCAATTGACGTAGTTGGTGAGGTGATGACATCAAACAGGGTGTCGTCTCCCTCGACAAGGCACACAAGTTAATAGGTTTCACCAATCACACTAGACATTTCAGTTCAAAGAGGTGCGATATGGCAATTTAACGGCAATCAACGATCAACAGATAACAACAATGCCACACATCACGTGACTCGTTTCTCGCACACTCAAGGTGCTCATACAACCATCCGGACAAAGTTTGCCTCGCAGAACGACACTCGAATTTGACACTGCGTTATTATATATCCAGGTATTATGACTATGTATTTTACATATTCTACAATTTGCGACGCAGAGAAGAAAACATCAGTGTTCTGTCTCCTCCCAAGTTCGCCCAACGGTCTTGACAAGGTCATCGGCAGTAATGCCTTTTCCGCTCGTGAAGTATCCGGCTGCGATCTTTGCATCAATTTCAACTCGCGAGTCCATAGGAATCAGGTATTCTGCGCATGCGCGAGACTTCAGCAAGCCTAGCCGCTTATTTCGACAATGGCAAGGCAACGCACCAGGAATGTCGTAACGCTTGAGAATCGGGATACCTGACTGCACAATTGCATCGTATTTCCTGCGCGAAAAACGTACACGTTAGCATAGAGACACCAAGGCATGGGAAGGCATAGGTGTGTACATATCACTCATAGAGACCATGTTGTCGATCTTCTTGATTCCCAGCCAGTGCAACACATCTGGCATGAGAGCCTGGAAACGCATATCCTTCACACCAGCAATCAGTTCTGTCGCACGGAAGTACTTGTCTGCCGAGTCGCCCCCGCGCTTGCGAAGGTTGTATACTAGATATTTGGTCACCTCGCCAAGGGCACGGCCTTCCTTACGGAAGTACACGACAACGCCAACCCCGCCACGTTGCGCCGTACGGATGCACTCCTCGATCGCGAATACGAGGTATGGTTTGCAAGTGCAGATGTCCGAGCCAAAGACATCCGAACCGTTGCCTAAGGAAAAGGATAAGTGCGAAGACCCCTTGATCAGAGGAGTGTACCCTACATTCGTCGTGCACGCGAAGTGTGAGCTCTTTGCTTTCATCGGATAGGTATGAAGCTGGCCCGACTAAGAGAACAGGTCAATGGACAAGCAGATGACAGCAAGCGCGTGTGTGATGATGTACAGATATAGACAGTCAAGCCACCAATGGGTGGCAAAAAAACCTTGATATCTGGTCGTGTGACTAACTCGGGGTACATCCCACCCGTTTCTTCGAACAAAGCCCGGCGGAGAAAGCTCTCCGACCTGCGTCCACTGTTGTCAGGGCAGGTTCTTTTAGATGTAAGCAAGATACTCACATCTTGAAGCGCTCTGCTACGCCCGGCAAGAACCACACAGGCTCTACCGCCGCCTTACTTACGTTAATCTCCACACCGGGATCGGCCGTGTTCGTCGTCCCGTCAGCATTGAGTAAGGGAGCACTCTTTAGTACCACCTTCCCATCCACGATGATATCACCCTTGCGTGATGATTCGTCAATCTCGCTGAGCTTGATATGTGCCTTGGTGATTGCGATGCTGGGCCTGATGTCCAAGCCACTGGCAGATTCCGCGCGGAACACCAGTGGCGTAAGGTGACCCCACGGGTCAAACGAGACGACTTTGTTCGCGTCGAACCACGCAGGATTTGGGGGGATGGCCACGGGTGGTTCCGTGCGTGCATAATCTGGCTTGTGAGTGGGGACAAGAGTCCCCATCGCCACGGCAAGAGCCCGATATATGGAATAAGAGCCCGAGTGTGCCCCGATGGCATTGCGTTGCTTGATGGACGAAGCAAGACGTGAGGGAATGACGGGACCACGCTCGGTGGGATTCTCCGCGCCCCAGCGCAGTGGGACGGGTTTTACGCCGTGCTGGTCGGGATAAGCTATAGCGTTAGTCAGTGACGTCGATGATGATTGAATAGATTACAAAAACTCCGAAGACCGAGCATCGAACGTTCGATGCCTCATGCGCGGGGTTGGTTCCAGGGACTCCACGGGGCACAGGGTGAACGGGAATGGGGTGCTCACAGGCGACGGAGGGGAACACAAAGCGTCTCGTTGGGACTCACTGGTCAGCGTGACACGACCGGGGTACAACACCCTTTCGCGCTCCTTCTCAGATGAAATGTTATCTACGCCCTTTTCTCCGATCGGGGTTGCGGTCGAGGGGACAGGTGCCGAGTGTGGGGTAGACGAAATCCCGTCGAGGCTTGACAGAGAAGCGCGAGTTGGGCTAGGGAGTTCATTGCCACCCACAGGTCGTACTCCTGCAGGCGATGCCGGGTGGATCAGAGAGTCAAGCTAGGGGTAGACATTATTTCATCAGCACTACATTTCGAACATCGGGAAAGGGAGGATCAGACGACCTTGGCCTGCAAGATTTGCTGTGAGAGTTGCAACGATTCTAGTTGAGTGAGGATCTGTGTGAGCGCAGCGCTATCGACTGATGACATGGCGGTGATGGTGGATGAGTAGGAGGCTAGGGTGGGGTGGATGGAGCGAATTGTCTAGATTGCCGCGGGTCACGGTCCCGCGGATCTAATCAACTAACATATCGACATCGTCACTAGTTCTCTCGTCCATAATCCGTTGCTCTACCCCCTCTATGGCTTTCTTTGCTGCGCCCTTCATCATCCCCCTTTCAGTTACAACCGGGCCAGGGCCCCCGATAGGGCACTCCTTTCTGCCAGCCTCGATACCGTCCACGTACACACGACACACTTTCACCCCCTCCTCTTCGTAGTTCAGATATTCCACCTCGAAATGGTGCTGCGCTGATAGGAAAGCAAGCCAGTGCACCGGTTCTTCCAACTTCTTGAATGCCTCTGCCGCTGCTGCCCGCTTCGTGTCCTCGCTCGATGCAGAAGGGTTGGGTGCCTCGACTGTTGTGATCACGGTGCCGTCAACAATCACGGTGCACGCCCACACGCCACCCGCGTCCTCGATGGAGTACTCTATACTCCGATTGCGCTTCGCGAGCCATATCTGAAGCAGCGAAACCGGATCCTCCAACAGCGCTATGGCCTTCTCGGCTGCGGCGAAGCGAACACCCTCCTGGCTGACGCGTCCGCGCCATTCGTCCTCGACCTTGGTGACCTCATACTTATCCCATATGACCGAGCAGCTGACTCTGTTTTCGTTCCTCCGGGTGGTACCGCACTTCACCTTCTCGTGATTCTTGCCCGCCCAGATGCTCAACCGCGAGACGGGGTGCCGCACGTCCACATCGCGCTCGACGATGCGCTCCAAAACTTCCCAGTGACCCAGGCGCCGGAGCACATTTCGCACGACATCAAGGTTTCCAAGAGAGTCCAGGTAGACGGCCCCGAGCAAGCTCTCAAACATGTCACTGAGGAATTTGGGCGCCTGCAAGGCTGTTAACGCCGACCACGGGAAAGCGCGTGCCTCTTTAAGCGCGGCCTCGATGTCATCGCGACCACCTGGGCGCTCGAATCGCGTGAACGTAGCTTGCTGGTCATTCAGCACTTGCATGCTTGAATGCAAGAGACATCTGTAGAGGTGTACGTGCTGCGTTTCCTCCACCACGGTCACTCCGTCGTCACGTGTCCACGTTGGCATAGACACTGGCCGCTTGGTGGATGCGCGCAGGCACAACAGTCCGAGGAAGTGTGCATTAACCACGGCTGTCTTGATCTCGTGCATGCCTCCGGGACTATAAGTCTTCCCCGGTGCGTGGTAGAGGTAGTCGGTGACAAGCATATCAAGCACGGCATCTCCGAGAAATTCCATGCGCTCGTAAGAGATGGTCTCCACGTCGCTCTGGTAACTCACGTGCGCGAGGGCTTCCACAGCGACCGCTTTGCGGCGGAATGTGTACCCGAGAATGCTTTCCACGGTGGCAATTTGGGCTGGGTAGGGACCGAAGTCAGTGACGCGTGAGCACATGGCGTCAATGCACTCAGGGAGGGGGCTCCACGACTTCAGACCAAGATCGAAAACCTTCATGCATTCGATCCCCAGCGCGAAGCCGCCATGTACATACGCAGCACCGATCAGCGCCTCGACGACGTCCGCCAAGACCTTCGTCGATAGGTTCCATGCGACCTTGGCCCTCCTCTTTTGCTTTTCCGTCATCCCAGACTGGTTCAGCGACGGCGTTTCTTCGAACAGCAACCCAGACGGGTCGGACGCACGCCTCGGCTTCCACCTCTTAGGGACAAAACGGTCTCGGATGATCCACTTGTATAACTGCCGAGCCATCGCCGCCTTTGCCAGATTGACATTTGAGACCGCATGGTCCTTGCGCCTCGACAGATACCCCTCGTGCCAAAGCGGGTTTGCCGAAAGAAGCTGAATGCTCACTGCATACTTGAGAGTGGTGTCGCCGAGCGTCTCAAGACGCTGGTAGTTGTTGGGTTCCTGAGCGACCGGCGCGGTGGTCGCGGTCAGGAGCAAATGCAGGGGGATCTCTGCTAGAGGGGTCCCTCGGAACAGGGTGTCTCTCATGGAAGATACCGTGCTGACCATCTGGAAGTGCCTGATGATCGATGGAGCCCATTGCGCGTATTTTGCTTCGTGAGACGAGATGAGCGCGACCAACGTGAACTCCTTCAGAAGCAGCACAGACTTCCTGTGCTGCTTCTGACTCACGGCATCCATTCCCTTTGGCTCCTCCGGGATTGGCGTGAGGAACTTGTGCTTGACGAGCGACCGTGCCTCGATCAGCGGGTACGTGATCTCGAGCTTGGCAACTCTATCGCCATTGTCCTTACGCACGTATCGCCTTTTGAGGTCCGCCTTCTCTTCTGGGGTCAGTGGAGTATCTCGCATTCCCGTAAACTGGTAGGATTTTCCACCGAAGCCCGTCCCGCTCACAAGAAAAACGTCGTCAACCTGGCCGTAGTGGCGCTCGAACCATGAGAAGGGCGCAAAAAGTGTCTGTCCACCGGTGGCGGAGGAACTGAGGCAAGAAGCCAAGGTCCTTCGTTCGTCCCAAACGGTCGGAGATTCGTCGACGGGAATGAAGAGATGGAGGAAGTCTGTCTGGTCCCATTTCATGCGCGGGCCATACATCGGCCAGAAGAACCGACGCGTGAATTCTTTTGCACGCGCCAGAATGTCATCGTCGTCACCTGCTATGATGGGTGTTTCTTCCCTCCTGACCCACACTTTGAATGGGGAGCATTCGCGTGTATGGATGATAGGGTGCTCGCCCTTCCGGAGTGGAGGGAGCGCAGCCTGCGTCAGCATGCGCAGCGAGGGGAGGCCGTCCACCTCTAGTATTGTCGACCACCACCGCTTGTCCGCATTGTGGTCGCTAGAGACACGCCAAGGGTCCATCTGCCTCGAGACCAGCGTCGTGCCCTCGCGCCGATCGATATCCTTCAGCAGGTCTTGCACCTCACTTTCCAGCAGGGCGCTCGTGAGCGGCAAGAGATGCTCATTAAGGAGCGCGTTTTCGTATAGAGCGTGATAAGCCTGGAATGCGACGTTGCGTCGCGCCGACACCTTCGTGCGATGGATTTGTGGTGTCGAAAACGAGCGTAAGCGAGGGTTTACCTGCCTCGGAAGCGTTATCGTGCAACCATATGGACCCGTGTATGGGGGGCGCTGTGTGCGATCTGCGTGCCATCCCAAAGGATAATCCGGGGGGTCAATGTCGAACAACGGGGCACAGTTGGCCAACCCCGAATAAGGAAGGATGGAGCAGAAATGGAAGATATGCTCAATAGCGGAGTTCCCCGTCAGCATTGCGCTAATGTGACGGATTCAGTAAGAAGTGGGAAAAGGAAGATGTGCACTAGCGCGTACCCGGTCTCTTCAACCGTAAACAGCAATCCGTCGTCGTCATCGTCATCATCCTCCATTAACTGATCTTCATTGCGAGCATACAGCGCCTCGCGTTTCTCCCTCGCTTTGTACAACTCGGTCATCTTGTTCTCCTGCTCCACCCATTTGCGCAAGGTGGGCAAGTCCGCCAACGAGTCTGAGAGCATGAGGACGAACGAACTGTGTTTCTGGCGCGCTCGCCCACGACTCTGCGCCCAGCTAACCATGTTCACCGGCAAGTCCCACCGGACGACATTGCAGCACGCTTGAATGTCCAGCCCTTCCTCCGCAACGGCGGTCGCAACGATCAAGTCGAGTTCCCCGATACGAAAATCCGCGAGCGTCTCGTTTGCTGGTTTGCGCAGCAGGCGCCGGGTGATGTCAAGGAACGAGCGGCGCCGAAAGTTGCCCGATTCACCGAGGAGACTGCCGACGTTGAATACATGGGCAGTACGCGGATGCCGCACGAGGATCTCTGTCAAGGCGAGCACGGCGTCACGCCGCGTGACGAAGACGAGGCCACGGTATTCCATTCCCAAGCCCTCGAAGACGGCCTTCTCATGTAACAAGACGTCGATCAGTTTCTCCACTTTATCTGAGCTCCTCCGCGGGATGTCCTCAGGTTCGTCGTCGGGCACAGGGGCGATCTCGACGCGCGAGAGATGTCTGAGCAAGTATTTTCTCTCGCTCGCGCTCCACGTAAAGGAGAACTCGGGGAACGTTTCGCCCAAACTGACCGCCTGCTGGCACACCTGCTGGATGAACCAGTCTGCCGCCCACTCCCCGAGGTCAGAGCAGATCTCATCGGCGGCGCGTTCAAAGTCGCGCAGGCCTTTGTGCGTAAACGTATCGTGCTTGTCGATCGCTCTCGACAACCGCTGGTCGATTTGGTGGTATCTGGGACCCGATTTGAGCTGTTGGAGTTCGACGCGCTTGTCGATTACCCAGGGATCTTCATCGATATTCAACGAGACGACGACTTCTTTGAGCGATTGCAAGCTATTTGATGGCGGTGCGCCAACGAGAAGATAATTCGGCTCCGCATAGGTGATGTGTTTGAATTGGGGGCGATGCACGAAGCCCTCGAGCTCTTCACGGAACAAGAGCGGAGCGCAGATAGTGGCATCTAAATTGTGTTCGAGTTGCCTGCCCCCCGGACCCAGATCTCAGCTGCACTGCCAAAAACATAAAGAGGATGTGTTTTCAGTACTTGCCTGGAAGCTCTCTCGGCATCGCCACCAAATATCGGACTTGCTGTGAGTCCGAGAATCATAGGACGCACGATCTCATGTACGCCAGAGTCAGGCGAGCGGGGTGGCAGTTTATCGTAGAATTCCCGCATCACGAGGTTATACGAATGCTTGTCCGCGGCGTGATGCGCCTCGTCGAACACAAGCAAGCCGACGTCGCGCCCAAGGTGGATGTAGCCATGGCGGAGCGCGTTCAGGAGCACGTCGTGCGTGGTGACGACGACGCGGTGCGTTTTCAGCACGCCACGCCACAGCTTTGGGTCCTTCCACTGATCCGGCTCGTTCGCGCCTGAAATGAGCCCGACGGAGACGGGGAGATGTCCCGCGATGACGTCTCGCTGCTGCTGCGCGAGTGCGACTGTCGGTACGAGGAACCAGGAGACCTGAGTAGGGGTGGGCGATAGGGGCGCATGAGTACGGTGGTACGGTGGGATAGCTCACGCCGGATGGGGGGAAAAATGGTGACGGGCTGCGTGAAACGACGACGCACTGGCACACACCTTGGGCGATTCACGCTCTATCTCGTGTTTCATCCGCAGGACTGCGATGTGGGTCTTCCCTGCTCCCGTGTCGAGCGCGATGACGATGTTCCGCCTTAAACTTTCCTCGAGCATCTCCTGTTGGTACCCGCGGGGGGAAAGTTTCGATAGAGGTGATGGTACCCCATCCATTGGCGTCGGGACCGCATCGTCTGGCATAATGGAGAGACCTCAACTGTAAGTAAGGGGGATGGTATGGAGTGGGTGGGTGTTGTTAGCAAGGGAATGATCGGAATGCCTCCCGCGTTGATATACTCTTCCCGTTCCACTTTTCTCTTGACCGCTGACTGCGGATGGACTGTCATACAGGGTTGTAATTGTAATTGTATGCACGCTGTATGCACGCTGTGAACGAGTGCCACCAATACTGCTACAAGGATTTCCAAGTTTGGGTTCCGGCTCGAGTCATATCACAGGACCAATTAGTTGACGTAGTGTAAGTACTCGTCATCGATCAACACGCCTCCTGATAGCAAAGCCGCAGTCACAGTCCGCAGTAACATGCGGTTACTGGCAGTAGAACAAGACCCTGAAATCATAACCCCCTCCCCCACCCCCGAAGTGCTGTATCTTCGAGTTCCGCGTATCTACAACGACGCCTTCCCGCGCGGCTCGAATGGCAACAACATTGCTAGGAAACCCGCCACGATAAACAGGGAAGCCGCAATATAGATCGGCACAGAAGTCTGGAGGTTCGAGTACAGAGCGACAATTGGCGACATGATCCCGAACACACGGTTCGCGGCCGCGACCAGTGCGTTTCCTGTCCCGCGATCCTTTGTCGGGAACAGCTCTGGCGAGATTGCGTACAACACGCCATACATGATGTTGCTCGTGAAACTGTAAGCACAGTTCCAACCGAGGAGAGCGTTGGACGACCGCGACGTCGTTGAAGCGAAAAGGAAAACGCCAGTCAGAACTACACGACAAGACATAAGCATGGCAATGAACGAAAACTAGGAATGCCGATCAAAGGTTGTACGAACTTGTAGAGATCGCGAGCGAGCCACGACGTCCAAAATATGGGAGTTCGACTGTCCATCCTGCGAGCAATGCACCAGGTACACCGATTACGCTCAGAATGACTTGCTGGAAGGTGCAAGGGAATATTTTAGTGACGAAAGACGCAACTAGGGACAAATTGCCCACATTACGATAAGTGATATATGTCGAGCCATCTCCAAAGTCTGCTCCTCGAGTTGCCAGGCTATAGGGCACAATTAAAAGCGCAAGACAGAAGAGAAAGAATCGCCGTACAAATACGGTACAAAACTGTTGTATCTTGGGGACTGTCAATTCAAGTCTGTATTTGAAAGACAAATAAATCCCTCACAGTGGGAACGCGAGGCCAATGAGGGCTGAAAAAAGCAGGCAACGTTCGTAAGCGCACGAACATGAAAGATAAGAAGAGCGAGTACCCCAGATAGCGATCAATAAACTCGTTGACCACGCTAGCTTTCGTGTTTTGAATAATGACGTGACGTGGTCCCAGTTAAACCCTTTCAGAGTCCTACGTAGGGCGCCTAATCTAGAAATATCTAGTGCGGGTAACGGCGACTCCCCAAAGTCGTCATTCACACCAGCCGAGCGATTTAGCTCCACCCTACGAAGCATGTCCAATGTAAGGCTGCTCGTTGTGCCGTTATACCGTGCCACCTTGTGCACGACTTCCACTGCTTCGGCGTCACGCCCACGCCCCATGAGGAACTTTGGGCTCTCATAAAGATGGAAAACGAAGAAACGGAGCACAAAGAGGACGAGCATGAGACCACCCATGGTGTATAAGAAGTAGCGCCAGCCCTGATTCTCGGAGCGGCGACATGGCGAAGGTGGAGACGTAGTCGGGCAGGAGAAATCCGCAATGAGCGGCCACGCAACCTGCACTTAGCTAAGAAACTGGTAGAGCCGGAAACGCAAAACAGAGGGCCTACTAGACTACCAAGCAATTGCCCAAAAGCCCACCAGATAGACAAGACCGTCAACAGGTATTGATGTGACGCAGGAATAAATTCTGACAAGTCCAAGTCCGTGAGAGGAGAACCCGGATTCGCCAGTTGCGATAGCTGACATACCCAAAAAGACAGCAGAATCGACGGGGAGGTTACCACCCACACCAATACTCAACACCGCCACGAGAGAGCATAGTGCAACGGCATTCGGCGAAGCTCCAGCTGACACGGCAAAAACACCGGTGATGAAGAGTGTCAGGTTGAAGGACAACCTACAGGCGACGAGATGAATACGTGAGTTTAGGATATAGAGAGCTTGTAAAGGACATTTAAATGATACCTGCGTCCCCAGATGTCCGATCCAACCCCCCAGAAAACGGCACCAATGAGTAACCCAATGCCCTGCCCGAGCTTGATGAATGGTCCTTGGAAAACAAATTCGTTGACGGCAGGTGTGTAGATAAGACCGGTTACAGTCTACAATGGGAATGGACCAGTGAGCCAATCAGACGGCAGTGATATGGAAACAAGTAATCACAGGCCACAGGTTGTCGCTGTTAAAATGGTATTGAGAAGGCGTGTGTGATAGATGAGACAGCAAAGAATAGCGAGACGTACGACAGCCAGCCAAAACCGGTGACGATAAAAAGATACCACTATAGACCAGAGTCAGCTAAGTAGCGCCCAGAGACCGAAGTGTAGTAGGTAAATCCACCTGATACCTGCCCATCCCGATCTCACTCAAAGCTTCGTTAAGAACGTTTGCTTTGGCGAAGTAGGTGGGATCCATAGAGTCATGTGTATATATGTTTTCTGTGTCGCCGCGAACCAAGATTTCCAAATCATTCTTTTCGAGGTTTTCGGGCTTGGGAAAGCTGCTTGCAGAGGGAGTGCGCTTGGGGTCGGCCATGACGCGATAGCGATGGACAAGAGAAAGAGAGGGAGCGCGAAGGGCTAACGAGTAACGATAACCAACGCCTTGGGCTTTTGTAGAGGCGTGTAAAAAAGAAGCGTGATAGTTGCATATACGATACTATTCTGAAGAGTGTGTGGCGGCTGATGGCATCTTCCAGCTGGAGGGTCTCTCCAACCGAGAAGCGCCAACATTCGACATGGCGTAAATTTGGACCACGCGGTGTCGGCGGTCAGTGCACCGCCTCCGAAGAAGCTCCGCGGAGCTTGCCAACTTTGGTCATCCTTTTTATTTCCGAGAAGAAAAAGAAGACCGACTACAGCTGTATTGGTACACCTGTTTCACATACAGCACTTGCCCTGAATGCGACCCTTCTCAACACTGCTCCACAAGCCTAGGAGATGGCGCCAATGTGAACCATCAAGTGCACCGATGGTGTACCCGAGCTCGGCTGGGCACAGGCGTCATCGAGATGGAACTTCGTACTCAGTCCCCTAGTCGATCGATAAGGCCGATAAGGAAGGAGCCTCATGGGTGTGGCATTTGTTTCATTTTTTGACAACTTGGGTGACCCTCAATTAATATATCTAGGCACCTCCTACTGTACCGCATGGCATGCCGAGCTGATTAGGCACTCTCTCACGCAGTCTTGCACCACCGTGGGGTTGTGCAAAATGGAAGACGGCCTGATATTGGGGCATAGGGCCGTGATATTGTCAGATTTGGGTGGGGTAGCGGACCCATCCGAGTCTGCTGCGCTGTTTACTGTCTGTACTCTGTACTCTAGGGGGGATTGGGGATTACTTCTTGGTGATCGTCGTCCGACTCAGATGAGACAGATACCTTTTGGGATTTCCTGGGCCATCAGTATTGTCCTCTGCGACGCAGCGCGGCACTTTGTCAATAAAATGCGGCGTTATTGGTGCCATAATTTCATGAGTGGTAACGTAAGCGGATGACAGCGACGTACAGTATACGTGCCACCTTGATCCTACTTCCTACTTGCCTCGGGTAACTGTACACATACTGTTCCATCATCTTAGTCGATCGGCCCCTTCAAGTTCTAGAATTCATGAGTGGCGCAATGCATGACATTGGCCTGGCCCCTGGTTTATGACATTCATCAAAGAGAAGCGAGAAAACAAAAGTGTAGCAGATATAGATACACACATATATTATCCGCGAGATGAGCACACAATGTACTGGGAGGTAAGATTAGGCCATGGCGCTGTGGCCATTTGTCAGGTTTTTCTGCGCTTCAGTTCATATATACTGTACACCTTTCAAGGCTGTCCCCTTTGAAGGACTGTGGGAAAAAACCCGAATACGCGTCGACACGATGCGACCGCGACAGGGAACGTTTGCCAGCGGTACTCCTCGGATTCCCTCCGTCTTTCAGCAGGTGCCTCCTGATTCGATTTTCTTCTTCCCTTTGCGGCGACGCCATTGGGCCACCATAGTCCCTTTGCTTGCTTACCTTGTTTCACCTTTTCCCCTTGCGTGATCTCATATATTATTGCTTTGCTAGAGTGGCTTAATGGGGCTCCTTGTCGAGTGCGTATCTGACCATGCGCGTTGTGGTCTGAAATGCTATCTGAAGTTTTACTTGCGTGCTCCTTTAGGCTGCAATCTCGTCTCTGCCTTTGGTGTTGCCTCGCCTCGCCCTAGACTCTCCACCCGTGACACAACTTCTTTTCTGGCCGCCTCTCTTCGCTCTCCTCCTATTTATCATGGATACTTATAATTTCTGCCCCCAAAACAACATTCTCCTTTGCATATCTTATCCATACGACATACAGTAGACCCCGCATTGGTTAGCACATTGCCTGCCGTGCCCCATGCCCCAGCAAAATGCCACTTCACCCCAGTCTAAATGGTCATCTCATAGACAAGGAGTTAGAGGGCAGACGCCAGCACAAAAGGATGGTACCGGTTTAATAGCGCTGCCCATAAGTAGGGGCCATGGCAATTCTGATCCATTGGGGTGCGCTATGCAAAAAGTAAGATTAGACCTTGGTCGGATCAGCCACCAAGTACTTTGAGCGACTAGAGCTTCTTCCGTTTCTTCCTTCAGCTTGAAGTAATCCTACGAACTGAACCGAGGACTATTTAAGTTGTGATCCCAAGGTCCTTATATATACAGTACAGCACAATAGGGCTACAACTAATCAAAACACAGAACAACACATTAGCTCAAAGAAGCAAGAGGGCCGATTGATCGCGCGATCACGATCCGCTCAGATCCGGAATGATTATTGACTTGACCCTCCATGTCTCTGTCTCTCTGTAGCCAGGCCAATACAAGGCTTAGCAGGGCGTATCAACTTGGGGAAAGTACGACAAAAATCATCCAATAATAGGATAGATTTAGTTAGCATCCAGATTTCCGAGTCACCGCTTGGTCAGCCAACCTATCTCGCAGGAGCCCAGTCGGAAATAGGGCTCCTAGTTCTTCGCCCGTTGGAGCAATCGATCCGCCCACTAATACTAGTAGGAGTTACAGGATTACCATCAAAGATCTCCTAGAGGCTGTAATCCTCCACTGAGCAGATTGAGTGGGACTTTGAGATAGAACGCTTATCGGAGACCACTTCTGCGCTTCTGTTACGGTTCAGAATATTCTTTCCCTCGCCTCTTCTGTGACTTGAGATGCTTTCGTGACGACCGTAGGGCGATCCGCTTTGGACCCAATGCTAACAATACATTCCCATCACCTACCGTAAGAGACGTCATTCTTCCCGAGTGTGACGAAGCTGATATCGTATGATGCACGGAAGGACGCAAGATTGCTGTCATCTGGTCTGATTTTCCTTCGTCCCCGTCTGTCGATATCAGGTGAGCACTCATGGGTATACCAAGGAGTGTCGGTCCATCGCGCGCAGGGCATGCATGCGCACCGGCACACGTCTTTCTCATATAAGCTCATGCAAAATTTTACTCCGTCTCAACCCCCTTAAGAAGCATGTGGGGTTTAACTACACTGCCCTATTGCGGCCCACGCAAAACTCTACACCAATTCGTAATATGGACCACATAGGTATGCCTGTTTTTCAGAATATGCAACCCAAGACGGCAGGGAAGGCTGTCGGAAAAACGAGGGGCACGCGCGCGGGAGGACGAGTAGGATTGCCGGTTGGGAGTAAGAAAATAAAGGAAAAAAAAAAAAAAAAAAAAAAATAAAGGAAATTAATATGCGCTAATCAGGCTGTTTACCTCACCAGGTTATCATCGAAGGTAGGAGGCGACGAATAAGGAATGTGCACGAGTTAAATAAAATCCGAGTGGCTTGAATGCGGCGTCACACATCAAAGAAATGACACATTTTGCACAGGAAGGTTTGAACACGGGACGCGTAACTACTCACAACTACACGTGGACGTCTTCTCTATCGTACAAGGGTGATTTTAAAGACGATGAGTTCGTCAGACGACAAAAAATATTAGGCATTTCCTTTCGCAATAGGTTTGAAGATTGACTTTAGTCCTCATCAACTAGATCCGCATCTTCTCCGAACTTGCTAAGCCACGCTTTGATACCGCCTTCTAGAACATATGCCTTGGACGATGTAACACCGTTGTCGTTGAGGCAGTCTTGGTACCTTTGAGAAATCAATTAGAAGGCGTTGCTCCAGCCCAAGACACCTGCGTACCATCCAGCACATCTTGGAGCCCTCCCATTTGAGCTACCACAATAGAATATCACTTTGGAAGTCTGTCCGAATTTCTTAAAGAAGCTTGGTAAGTCATCGTAAAACGTTTGCGCAGGGCATTGCGTGCTATTCCGAACGTGGCCACCCTGAGATGCGGAATCCATTTAGCACGTAATGGAGAACCCCACAAAAAACAGAACAAACCGCATGATCATCTCTTCTCACGTCAATGACAGAATAGTCACTTTTGTTTAAATTCACGTCTCTGATTAGAGACGCAAGCTCGTTGATATCTATAAGTTCTGCCGATGACTTGACCGGAGGGTATGCATCCCACCACCTGAGCAGCGCGTCACGCGCTTCACAATGAGACTATCGGGCGGCGTTGGGGGCTTCAAAGCGTAAATTTGATATGAAGCTTTCGATGGCGATGAAATTGGTTAGCAATTCCTATTCGTTGTCATGAGATGATACTTACCGACCCATCGTTGGAGTCAAAATTTGGACGAGGAGGCTGAGAAGCATCTACCAGTGTAACAGAAGAGCAGCAACCGTGCTTAACCTCGTTACCGGATTGCTCTGTTGGGGACAACTGGTAGTCGAGGACCCATTGGCCTTGGCATACACATTGATGTCACCACGGGTATCAACAAAAACGATGTCTGATGGGCATATGAATGTTATGAATAACACACTTTCAATTGTCCCGCTTACCAGTCAGCCCTGCCTCAACAAGGAGTTGTCGATATATATCTGACTCGATTGCACCCGCAATACAGCCTACATATAAGGCTAGATTATTGCGAATATCATCCGGAAGTGACTTCTTAGCAATAATCTGGGAATTAATGTCCTCAAAACTGGAGGCCAAATGATAAGAAACGTCTCTTAGCTAACATCATCCAGCACGATTCGACCACCCGGCTTGAGTACTCTGAAAGCCTCCTTGAATAGGTTGGCTTTCCCGGAAAGAGGCAGCAAGTTGATAACACAATTTGACAAGATGCAATCTATGGAACCCGAAGAGATGGGGAGAGGTTCAGTCAATGGTGCTTGCACAAACGCAACTTGAGGTGAATGAAGATTCTGCCTCTGTGCATTACGTCGAGCAAGGGATATCATATCCTGTAAATGGAAATAATCTATCGGGTGTCACCGACTCACCAACGAGTGTGATACTCATACCGAAGATATGTCTAGCCCAATGGCTTGTCCAGTCGCGCCGACCTTGGATGCTGCGAGTAAGACATCTATTCCACCCCCACACCCCAGGTCGAGAATTCTTTCTCCCTTTGAAATGAGTCAGATTATTATCGTCAAGTTGACCGCTACTACTAGACCTCCTTAGCGCCGGCGGCAGCGACAGGGTTACCACAACTCAAACCCATGTTGGACTCCATGGGAATTGTCTGAAGTTGTTCGGGGGTATAACCAAAAGCTTCGGCCACGCTCCTGGAATCTGCGAATGTGATCGTCAGTCACTCAACGACGACCAATGCAAGACTATTCGCACAAGAATCATTAGCACCCAACTTAGCTTTCGCGCTGTAAGCATCGTGCACTATTCGAACGAGAGCCGCGTCGCTTTGTGTAATCTCTGAGCCCATTGAGAACTGAGACGTGAGATGGAACTAGACCACTATGAATTTATACCTTATGACCGCTATTTAAGCTATTTGGTTCAATCGGAATGTGAAGTGAATTTGACGATAATCAAATGACATGAATTTGACGACAATCAAATGATTGGTAATGCCTCCACGGATACCATGGATTCGTGCGTCTGAGACAAATACTTGTCATCGCCCACATCATCAACCCGTGCGTGTGCCGGAGGAGCTGAGCATGGACTTTACCTTATGTCATGCAGTAAGACCCGCCAAATCTTGCTGGAGCATCGAGCCAATGAAGTAAGGGACCATTTCCCAACCGTCGTAGAGTACTGTCTCTATCTTCATATTTTTGATTAAGCCGGTCAGCGATGACACTGTGGGTGTGTACGGGAGTCCCTGCTGGTGACACAGGTGAGCCTTGGGGCGGCATCTGGCTTGTCATAGCAGCGGCAGGTGAATACAGTAAATCCAACCTTGAGAGGCGTGTTTCACACGTGACCATTTGACCCATTGTCCGGTGATTACTGCAGGTGATGAGGCCTATGTTTAGCTGTCTCACAATAGAAAGTGGAGGACTGAAGGCCATTTCTCTATGTGAATGGCCAGTATCGTAAGATACTTTCTTCGGCCAATAACGGATGTTTTGAGAGCATGAAAGGTATTCCATTCCAAGTCCTTATACAACGAGCCTCCTATCCCCATAGCGTCCACGAGTCAAGTAGGTCCTTCCAAAGCAAGTTATTGTTAAAGCCTGTGCATAGAGGGCACAAGATCTTCAGCAGCATGCTAACAACCAGCAACGGGAATACGCACTTGGCCAAGTCTGGCGTAGACGGTGTATCCACATACTCCCATTTCTTGAATTTACGCGTGAGCCGTCCCCACCGCCCACCATGCCACGTTTCCAGTTCAGCCCACTCCTCTGTGTCCGCGCCCCAGACCCGACGTGCCCAGCCCAGCCAACACGCTGCGACGATATCGGCGTATGTCTCCCGCTCACCGAGAAGGAACGTATCCGAGGCACCGCGAGCATCTGCGTCCCTCGCGAACGGCTCCAACGCCTCGCCCACCGCGAGCCAGCGCGCGGCTGTGGCAGCACCGGGCGCGGAGAACGTTTCGAGAGCCCCGCCATACATACGTTCTCGCGTAGTCCGGAAGTAGGTCTTGCTCTCCTCGTGCAGCTGTGCGCAGGTCCGACTGAGGAGCAGCGGTGCCAGCGCAATGGCGACGGTATGGAAGAGCTTATCGTCAAGGTCTTTGATAAGTCCTCCGTCCCGGGCGGGAAGAGTTTCGGCAAATCCGGATACAGGCGTTCTAGGTTAAGAGCGATCTGGAGCGATCCGGCTAGGCTTCTGTTCGTAGCTGGGTCGCGAAGGATGGGGACAGTGTATGATGGCTGCCCGCGCCGCAACAAGGTGTGCGGTGCACCAATGCGTTTAGCAACTGTAGCGATGTCGGGGTATTCAACCCATTCCGTCTTGTGGGGTATCCCTTTGTAATTGAGAACGATCCTATTGTATGGGTTATCTCATTGAACAGAGAGTCTGAGTAGTGATTATCATGCACCTGGTTTTCCACACGTTAGGGGACCATGACTGTTGTTTGGTCGCCGTCCCAGGAATATCGTAGAGAATATAGGCTGTATTTGTGGGCATTGTAAGGGGTATTTCCTTAGGGTTCCGTTAGAAACCTGTGGGTTACTAACTCTGTTATTAACAGCCTATTACTAACAGGTTAATAACTTGTTAGCAATGGACCCCGGATTTTGGGCTGTTAATAATTGTTAGAAATTCAGTAGATATCTAGGAAACACAAGGTTATGTCCATGCCTATGACATGGAACTTAACCTTGGGGGCTGCGCCCCCAAACCCCTGCTTCTTATTATTCTAGCAATTAAGCTTGTGTGTTTCATCTTAGTTTTACATTATTTTAGCACCCTACTAATTTCCTTCTGTTTCTTACTGACGGTCCATACATTTAGTAGTATAAATATTCTTGTACTTACTATCCAGGAAGGTTGTTTGCTCACTCCCATTCTCCTATATCCATGTGCCTTATTTTTCTAACAATTATTTTACTATTTTTTCTACCACCTTCAGAATTATCACCATCTAAATCACCCCCTTCATTCCTCCTCTTTCACATTACTCTTTTGTATACTTAACCCATCGATATTAACTCTATCTATATTACCTCTATCTATATCACCCTTATTTATATTACATCTTTTCCCATTCCCCCACATTCTTATTACCCTCTACCCATTACCCTCCTGTTCATTATATTCCCCCCCTTCCATATTACCCTCCTTCTTCACTACCCTCCTTCCTTATCACTCCCTTTCCTCATCTTAATCTTTCTCTTTCTCATAATTTCATAAAAAATTTAGCCATTTCTATATCTCTCCCCCTTTATTTTCTTGATTTCTTAGCTGTATTTTATAATGGAAAAATAGATTCCACATTTCCTATATTATATTCAATATTTTCTTATCTTTGGGTTAATATATGAGTGAGAAAAAATACATTGTAAAGTTTTCTATATCATAATCAATCATTATCTGTCACACTATGTAACCGGCCTGGGGTGATGGTTCAACACCATCGCGCCCCTGTAAGTTGCGGAACCGGCCAAGTATAGAGTTTGTGCCCTGTTTCATATCTGCGCCCCGTTTCATGTAGATCAGCTTGTGATTCTTGAGTGGCTTACGCCATTGGTTGTTATTGTTCTGGTTTTAAAATAGGTAGCACTGCCCCCTTCAGGCCTTAGGCCTGCCCTCAAGTACCATGTACTATATATAGGGGACTCATTACGCCTGGTAGAGGCAAGTTGAGTCTCTTGTCTCAATCTTAGCAGTGTTTTACTTCCTTGTGGGTGGCTACTGAGTTGGAGCTCAGCAAGCGGGAACCCAAGATCGACATCGACTTGCAGGTCGACTTCCACTCTACAAGTCTTCTAGGACACTTCGAGTCCTAGCTCATCGACTTAGTGTGTCTATTGTTGCTGTCAAACCCTTGGCGGTGACACACTAGGACGTCACGTGTCTTAGTGTGAGGGTTCAAGTCTGGTTCAGTTCAGTTCGGAGTTTGGATGCCTTGTCCAAGTCTGGTTTCTGGTATGGTTTGGGGTTTGGAGTTCTGTCTTTAGAACTTATATGGTTGTGGGTTCTGAATGGCATATAGCGGTGCCAGCTGTTCTGTTATCACTTCGAGGAAGTGATGTCTGGAGGTGCAATGATGTCTTGTATTGCACTTAGTTCATTGGTGTTCACGCTAAGGTCGTGAATGGAAGGGGTTCTGGTGTCTTGTAGGAGTGGCTCCTGGTTGCTACTGGTGTGTTGTAGTATGCAGCACGTATTACAGAGGTCGTAGTATGCGACTTGTTCATATAGACAACTAGAGTTCCTTTACTAGTGGCCTTTGTATAGATGGCTAGAGTTCCGTTACTAGCAGCCTTTGGGTTTGGGTTCTGGGTGGGAAAGACAGTGTCTTTCTGTCTGAGTTGTTTAGAGTTTCAAGTGAAGAGCAAATGCAGCTCTAAGTTGATTTAGCAGGCCTTAGGGTACATTCTAAGGTGCAAGAGGATGGTTCTGATGGTTCTTAAGCTTAAGTTCACAAGGAATGAACTAGAAGTCCTGTATTATACAAGAGACTAAGCTTAAGGCTTGAGTCTTGCTTTGGGGGGCTTTTATAGGCCCTGTGGCTACTGTACAGTAAGTATATATGTTATGGACTGCCGGACTATTTATGCTTACCTCATTTTCTACTATATATAGTATTCGCTTTCTCACAGACTGGCAGGGAGCCCTTTCCACATCCATCCCTATACATTACCAAACCTCTATTATGCTTCACTGCCCTCCACTTTATGTCATGTTGCCTCAGCTCATTACTAATACGTTCAGACTAATATGCTGCCGTGTTTTGTAGTCTCACAGCCTCATGATGCTGCTTAAACACGTCATCTGGCCTCTTAGTCATATAGGCTTAGTAGGATGCCATCTGAACGCGTCATCACTTACCTAGTCATACATGCTTACTATCTTGTAGTCATATATGCTTAGTACGATGCCATAGAGACGCGTCATCCCTTTACTTAGTCATATGTACTTACTGTACAGTAGCCACAGGGCCTATAAAAGCCCCCCAAAGCGAGACTCAAGCCTTAAGCTTAGTCTCTTGTATAATACAGGACTTCCAAGTTCATCCCTCATGAACTTAAGCTTAAGAACCATCTGAACTATCCTCTTGCACCTTAGAACATACCCTAAGGCCTGCTAACTCACTTAGAGCCGTATTTGCTCTTCACTTGAAACTCCGAACAACTCAGACAGAAAGACTGCCGTCTTTCCCACCCAGAACCCGAACCTGAAGGCTGCTAGTAAAGGAACTCTAGCCATCTATATGAAGGCTGCTAGTAAAGGAACTCTAGCCGTCTATATGAAGGCCACTAGTAAAGGAACTCTAGTCGTCTATAAGAACAAGTTGCATACTACACCTCTGTAATACATGCCACATACTATGACACACCAGTAGCAACCAGGAGACTGCTCCTACAAGACACCAGAACCCCTTCCATTCACGACCTTAGCGTGAACACCAACAAACTAAGTGCAATACAAGACGTCATTGCACCTCCAGACATCACTTCCTCTAAAGTGATAACAGAACAGCTGGTGCTGCTACACACCATTCAGAACCAACAACCATACAAGTTCTAAGAACAGAACTCTGAACCCCAAAACCCAACTTTGGACAAGGCGTCCAAACTCTGAACTGAACTGAACTGAACCATACCAGAAACCAGACTTTGGACAAGGCGTCCAAATCCTGAACCAAACCAAACCAAACTCGAACCCTCACACTAAGACATGTGATGTCCTAGTGTGACATCAGACTAAGCTTACCAGAAAGCCAAGATGGCTATCCACTCGAACAACCGATCCCTGCACACAATAAACACGTAATACTGTCAAGAGTATACGACAGTAAAACCAACACCTATTACTACCCACGATATCCGCCACCACGGACAAATTCAGAAGAGAACCTTATGTCCATCCTAGAGCCTTCCCAGGAAGTACAAGGGTCCACATCGACCGAAGATCAGAACCAAATCTCCCACCACATATCACCGGACAAAACATCCATTGGATTGTCCAAGGACCAAACAGAGGATACAACCTTGACGTACCAAGTGAACACACAAGCACAATCCGAAGAGTACCAGTTGAATTTATTCAAGGACATTGGTACACCCTCACCAGAGATGTTGACAACCTTTATTGGGCCTACGACCAAGACAGAATCGACTACGGAGCAGCAGAAACAGGCTACCCATTAATAGACAATCCTTACCACCCAGACTACCACCCCTTTTGCATCACATTAACCCCAGCAACTGTCGCAAGAGAAGAACTTGCAGAACCACAAATCGAAAGAACACAAACCCTCAGAGCCACCAATCTACACTCACCAAGGGTTTCACAACACACAGAAGACACTCAGATGACGAAGCAGAACATGGATCAGACCATCACTCTGATCACTGACCTCACACACCAGAAGAAGCCAATCCACCAACGTACCATGAAGAAACACCCCAGCACCACATGCAACTTGAAGCTCCACAACCACCAGCACAAGAACCACCTCTACCAGCAGAGTAGAACAACTAGGTGAACAAATAAACCTCCTAGCCCTTCACACTGGACCACCAATCCAAGTAATAGCCCCTGATCAACAAGAACACTTGTTACCACCTCAACAACCAATACAAATCTTTATGGCAAACATACCGCCACCACAACAACCCTAGCAGCCTCAACCACCTGCAGGAGGACCTCCGCCAGGGCCACAACAAGCAGGAGCGCAAGTAGCTCCACCTCCAGGAAATGGCAAATGGAATGGTACTCCCCCAGAAGTATTCATGGGAGACTGTAGCAAAAGCAACAAATTCCTAAGGGAATTCAAGCTATACCGAGTACTCAATGAAGACAACAAAACAATGCAAATCCCTATAAGAGGGCCGCCCTTGCATTATCCTATATCAGAGGACCCCTAGTTGACGACTGGGTCTATGATAGAGTTGACCACCTTCAAGATCAACACTACAACCATAATGTACCCTTTCAAGACAAAATACACTGGGCTACATTGAATCTGCCTTTACAGCCACATTTACAGACATCCATAAAGTCACCAAAGCCACCACTGCACTCCAACAATTAAAGATGAAGCAAGGCGACCTAGACAGCTATATAGCGCAGTTCAGAACCCTTTCCATAAAGGCAGGATACCACCCCAATGCACCAGCAACCCTCCAAATGTTCCTACAAGGATTACCACCTGGACTAGGACGAAGGACTCTAAGGATGCCCCTGGACTAACCACTTTTGTAGACTATGTGGCCGCTGTCCAGACAGAAGCAAAGACACAGGAGAAAGAGAACCTAATCTTTGGAGAAGGGAAGTGGCCTATGCCTAACTGGCAACCAAGCGAGCTAGCTTCCTCCCTACCAAGCCACCACCCTCTCAAAAACCTCTAAGACGACCATACACCAATGGCACACCTATGCAGGTTGATGCCATCCGAAAAGCAAACACCAATGAAGAAAGACAGAAGCATAGAGTTGAAGGATGATGTTTTAAATGCAGTCAACAAGGACACATGGCAAAGGATTGTCCAAAGAAGAAGTTCAATCCTAGGCCATCATCTAAGCCTTCCTACATCAAAGTAGTTGAAGAAAAAGAAGAAGAAGACCAGGAGTATTATGACGAAGAAGAAGAAGAAGAGCCTCAAGAACAAGACAAAATGACTGAACTAGCCAACAGAATGATCCAATTCTCTGACAACAAAAAGCTCGAATGGATGAATGCCATGAGAGAAAGAGGAGTGGATTTTCAACAAGTCTGAATGACACAGCCATCATTTGGACTTTATTCCAAAATGATGCCTTCATACCAAAGATACGATCAGTACAAACTCAATTAATATTGCGTCACAAGGACCAACAGGCCGAGATTCGAACATTAATCGACAGTGGAGCAACAGAAAACTTCATCTCCCCTCAAATCATCAAACATTTCAGACTTCTTAAACAGAAGCTAGACAAACCTTGAACCGCAAGAAACGTTGATGGAACTATCAATGCAGCAGGACAAATCACAGAAACAATATGCCTCACTATCCAACATAGAGGCATACAAAGGGAACTACCCTTCTTTGTCACCAACCTAGGAAAGGACAACATCATCCTAGGATACCCATTCCTATGAATTACTGATCCAGATATTAGCTGGAAAGAAGGAAAGATATGAGGACGCGTCATAGCATCCACCCAAGATGTCAACAAAAGACCACCTATATTCCAAGTAAGGAAAACTATGACATCCACCCAGCTGGCAATAGATGAAGCCAGCAAGAAGGAGAAGAAGGAATGGCACCAATTGGTACCTAGGGAATACCAATGCTTCAAGAAAGTCTTCAGTGAAGAAGCTTCAAAGCGAATCCCTGAATCAAAACCCTGGGACCACACCATCGACCTTAAACCTGATGCACCCAGCATCATTCGACTGCAAAATATACCCTCTGTCTCCAAAGGAACAAGAGCATTGGAAGAGTTCCTCAAAGACATCAAGACAAAGATATATTGAACCATCCAAATCACCATGCGCTTCACCATTCTTTTTCATCAAAAAGAAAGATGGAAACTCCACCTGTACAAGACTACAGGCAACTAAACAATGGACAGTCCCTAACAATTACCCTCTCCCCCTCATTTGAGATCTCATCCCACAACTGGCACACAAGAGGCACTTCACAAAGTTTGATGTAT